>CM032233.1:23895000-23977500 GCA_019009955.1 Riptortus pedestris
AAAAATGTTACAAAAACACCAGTCTTATTAGTCATTCAACGTTCTACTTTTGTCACTCTATACATTTTGTTTTTGATAAATCGACGGTATTAGGCAAGTAATTTTAGTTTGATTTTTTCTTTTGGGGCTTTTTCTTTTACTATTCACTTTTATTAGCAGATTTAAAGTGAATCAACTATTGAGGTCGTACTCATGACTCCATTTTCTAAAAATCTCATCAAATGTCAATAGATCCTACCCAGGAGATGACGAAAATGAGGTCCGTTCAAAACTATATATATATATATATATATATATATATATATATATATATATATATATATATATATATATATTTGTCTGTTAACACTCTAGCGGTCGCAATTTTTGTTTAATCTTTACGAAGCTCGGTATTTAATCGTTTTATGTACAAAAAAGATCAATTTCGTTAATGGCTGAAATCGGACCAGCGGGAGGGGGGGGGGCAAAAATTCGAAATATCTCCGTTACTATACGTCGGATCGTTCTACTAAACTTGTTTAGAAACAATGATATTGGAAATTAAATTTATTATAAATATGCATGTATTCTCTATCTTAAAAACAGAGATATTTGCATTTTATGAAGTGTGTGCGAATAACGGACGAGATGAGATCGGCTGATGTCGGCTCTAGTCGTCTAAGGAAACCTAGTGGACGTCATGACACTTTTTTTCAACCATGGCTTAAATATCGAGTATGGTATAGATTAAATAAACGTTTTTGAGACCAGAACGTAAAATCGTAATTAATGAGGTCAAACCGAAGTTGTATGTATCTCGTGAAAACAATATTGGATATTAATGGTTAGAATAAAGTGGGTTCATGATATAACAGCTAATTGTAAATATGAAATGAGTTGGAGTGGGTGTCTAATGAAGGCTAAAAACTAATAATCCCAATAACTCGGGGAATCTCCATTATAAAGAAAAATTTATTTAACAACACGAATCACTAATTAGATTTGTAATAAGATTGATGCCATATAATATTTCTACCCGACCTTTAAAACCGGAGATATTTCGAATTTTCAAAATCCCCCTCTAAACGCCCCCTGTGGAACGATTTCAGCCCTTAACGAACTTAATCTTTAGTTTTATATAAAACGTTAAAATATCGAGTTTAGTAAGGGTAAAATAAAATTTGGGACTGCTACTATCATCATCTGCTAGGTAGGAGCTATGGACAGTTAAGGCACATTTTCAAAACAGCGCCATGAATACAACCTCAATTTCTGAATTCCATTTAAGGGAAATGTGCTAAAATGATCGAAATAGCAGTGACCTGTAAATCAACATTATTTAATTTTGCCTTTGGATATTGTTTTAATATCTCAACTGAATTAGTTGTGACAAGAAAAACCTCATGACCTGAACAAGGAGGACGGGATACGCTATAAAATAAAAAAAAAAGACAACATAAAGTGGGAAAAGGCCAAATTGCTGGATAAGTGGAAGATCTCCCAGGATAAGGAGCCTTAAACTTTAAGATGAGTAAATTCTTACTGAGAAGTTCTATAGAGCTGATCCTTTGATGTTGAATTCTAAATAATTGAGATTTCCCGTTCTAAATGGGAAACTGTGTTGGGCAAGAACTTTAAAGTAGTATCTAAAACCATGAAATTGGGGGCTTTCTAGTGCATGCTTTACTTTCAGCACTGAAACTTTAACATTGAAATTTCTAGAAGCTACTGGACTGAACTTTTGTTTTAATTCTTTCGCGACGCGAGACATTAACACCCATATTATGCACAACAATTTTTATTGCACCAAATGTGTTAGTAATTTTTTCGGTATTAGTAGTATGAAACGTTTTTGTAAGGAATCGTTTGTACTCCAACGTCCCAGTGTATAAAATAAAAAATAGTAATAAATAAGAACAATTTTCCACCCATTAAAATAATAAAAAAATCGTAGGAATCGAAAATACCCTTTTCTGTACAATTATATGTATTAAACTTCGTTTGCCATTCTGATAAAAACGGCTAAAATATAAAAACTATAAAAATTAAAAAAGTCACGTGGGGGCTGCGTAAACTAAGAAGATTTCCCACGGGAAGGTTAACAACAGATAAATCTACAAACTGGTAACGCCACCGAGAATGTTAAGGGAATAAATACAAGCGTAATAAGAAATCATACAGTCAATTTCCAAGTTAATAATATCTACAACGGAAAGCGTTTGAATTGTAAACAAACAGGGCAGCCAACTTCGCAGCGCTGAATAGATAGAATTATTCTAGACCGGAAAGATGAACAATTAATGAAATATATCTGAATACAACATATTAATTTTATTGAAAACTATTTACTATAGCTAGTGGAGTAATTTGAAATGAATCAGAATAATTTCTATCTCAATCACTCAGATTTTAGTAATCCAAGAACAAAAGAAGGGGGGGGGTCAACAGAACGTATTTGTTTGTACCTCGTTAATAAAGCTTTGTTGAAAACAATATTTGGTATTTAACCTTGTAATGATGTGGTTCATGATATAACAGCTTATTATTAATATGACACTGATAGGAGTGGGAGTTTACTGAAAGCGTAAAACTATTAAATCCAAATATCTCGGTTAAAACTCTTTATATGGAAAATATGCATAGAATAATATTTATAGTAAATTTAATTTGCAATACGATTGTTTCTATACAATCTTTCCATCCGACGTGTAGTAACAAAGATATTTAAAATTTTCTAAATTCCTCACCTTTAAACCCCCTCCCCATGGCCCGATTTCAGCCGTTAACGAACTTGATCTTTCTTTTTACATAGAACTAATAAATATCGAGTTTGGTAAACAATAATTGCGACCGCTAGAGCGGTAACAGACAAATATATATGTACAGTTTTGAACGGACCTCATTTCGAAAATCGCGTCACGAGTACGACCTCAATAGCTGACTTTCCTTAAGGGAAATCTACTAAATACGATAAGTATAAAATGTGTTTAGTGAAGGCTGGAAACTAGAAAGCACAAATAATTCGGTTAGTATTTGAGATTTATAAAAAAAAAAAAAATGTAAAGAACAACAGTTGTATACCATCAGTATTTTAACAATCTTGGTTCTATAACATTTTACAATCTAACTCATATAATCGGAGTTTTGAATCCCCCCTCCCTCTCTAAACCTCCCCATGTTTCAGGTCCGATTTCTATCAAGAACAAACATGATCTTTAGTGTTGACTGAAAAAGTTAAATATCGAAAAAAGGGAAAATATGTATATAGCATAATTTATAGGTACTTAAATTTCCAATAAGATTATTGTTTGTTGTATATAAAAGTTCTCGATTCGACTTATAATAACGGAAATATTTCAAATTTTTTAAATTCCCCCCTTCTAAACTCACTATCTAACCCCCCTCTACTCCCCCTTCTACCCGACCTCCACCCTTCCCACTAGTAGGGTTTCAGCTGCTAACAAACTTGATCTTTAGTTTTGCAAAAACCCTTATAAAACGATAAGGATCAATAAAAAGGCCTTGTCCTCTCCTTTTTTTTAATATTATGCAGAATGCACTTTCGGAGTCAACGCTCCATCATCAGTGCCTGCTGATTATAGCTGTGTACCCTGGACAACTACGGTTGTTGTGGACGCTATTTGTTATGTTGGTGTTTTTGAAGTAAACATGTTTTGGATTCATTCAAGAATACTTTTGCGTTATTTCGTTTTAACTTTTTTTTTTCTTTTTAATTTCAAAATCGATTACTTTTCCCGTAAACGTGTTTGAAAGATATTTTTGTGGACTGCAATTTTTATGTCGCAGCATTTTTCAATAAAATGTGCCGTTTCGGAAATAAAAATTTGTGAATTTTACGGCTAAAGGATAGTTCAAATAGAAAAATTCTCAGATGTAAACTCGTTTTAGAATTTGATTTTCTTGAAGAATCCGCCATAATAAGTATGCCATTCCATTGGAAATTCCAATGTTATGGTCGCTGGAGAAGTACTGGAGAAGTAAATTCACCTTGGAGAACGAAAAAGCTAAGAAGCTATGCTACCTAGATCTGGAAATAGAGAGAGATGGAGGGGGTCATAAATTCGATATTTATAGGAAGGCCTCATCCACCGACTTATTAATACCTGCCGATTCATTTCATCGCCCATGATACAAGATGGCGGGATATCTTTATTTAGTGGAGAGGCTGATTAGTACCCCACTAGCACAAGAAAATTACGCCAAGGAAGTGCTCTGCATTAAGCATATTGGTAAAGCAAACGGGTACGAGGAACAGTTGGTGGACAGGCGTATCCAACGCCGATTGAAGAGGAAGCTAGCCAAGGAGCTGGATGATGCCACGGTTGAAGAGCGGGCCATAAAGAAGAAAAATAAGTCGTTCCCTGTCTCCATCCCGTACTTGGGCCCTGGTTCAGAAAAGATAGAATCCAGGTTGAGGAAAATTGGATTGGCTACTGCCTACAGGAGCAAGCGGTTCCTGAAAAATTGTTTGCCTCGTGTTAAGGACTATGAGGACCCTCTGGATAGATCTGGCGTGTATAGGATCTCGTGCACGGGATGTGATGCCTCTTATGTGGGGCAAAGTGGTAGAAAGATAAGGACGCGTCTTAAGGAGCACATCACTCGTGACACTGAGTTTTCCGCACACGCCAGGAAAGAGGGCCATGACATGTCTACCATAAAATATCAATTGCTGTATGAGGAGAAGAAGGGCAAAAGATTAAATACGGCTGAGGGCTGCATATTAGGCTGGACAGACAGGCGAATGGAGATCGGAATATTAATAGGAAGGAGGAGGCGGCAAGGCTGCAACATGTCGGTGACGGGGCCCTGTCTTCTCTACGGGGACAGAGGTTCAGTCACCCGGCAGTCGTGGTCCAGGCAACGCAGCTTTAATCAGGTACCTCCTACATCTCCTCTCTATTATTAGTATGGGGTTTTTGTTTATTTTTTAGATGTCTCTTACAGTTCCTCTAGGTGGTTTTTTCAGAGGTTCCCGCCCACTGTGATATGTTTTCCATGTACATCTGTAATTTGTGTAGGTTTTTTAATTTTATTTATAGTTTTTAGTTTTGACATATGCTTATCGTTGTTTGTTTCTTTAACTTTTATTAGTTGACTTGTTATTTGATTTTTTATTGTTTTGGCTTTAATTTTTAGTAGTTGACTAGTTATTAGATTTTCTATTTTTATTAGTTGACTAGTTTTAAGAATTTCCATTGGCTTGGCCTTCTTATTGATCCTTAAAAAAAACAGTAGAGGACTTGGCCTTCTTATTGATCCTTATCAATTGGTTCCTCTACCATCCAGCATATTCCAGAGATATTACTGGAGAAGGTTACGACGTGGAATATGGACTGAAAGGATTCATCAGGGGTTCCAATTATGGCACACCGAGTCTCAGCTTTTTAAGTTAGTTATAGTTAGAAGATTGGGTACATGAAAATTAATTTTCTTATAAGGTGCGCATGCTTTTATTAAAAATAAGAAATGATTTTAGTTTGCTAGATATTATGCACTACAAATTATTGTAAACTTTACATAAGCATTTTCAGATTTACTATATAAAAAAAATTAAATTTAATAAGTAATTAGTGTACATAAAAATGAATTCACGCGTATGATTGTGGGCACTTTTTCATGAACAAGAAATGCCCTCTAATGTACATTAATTCGAAATCAAGAAAACCTTTTAGAAAGCTGAATAGACAGTTAATCAACTAATGCCCAACATTAGCACTGGTACAGTCAACCACTTAACGTCAATTAGGCACCACAGTAGCACTCAGTCGAGGCTTGAATGGGAAGTGTATTTTCTTGTCACCAAGTCAATATAACTAAATACAATCTATTACACCTGATTATATAAGGTGAAATGTTTCTGTTCACACGATGAATTGGAGGAGTAATTGAAAGGTAATCATGAAATAAATTAATACATTTTCTCCAATATAATGATTCAAATTCTTTTGGCTAAATAATGTATACTGAAAGGAACATTTTAATGATAAAGGAAAAATGTCTTTATACCTCAAACGATCTTATCTTGAAAACGTCCGTCACGCAGGGGCAGCGTAAACTAAGCAGATTTCCCACGTGAAGTTTTACAATAGAGAAATCTGCATACTGCTAACACAACCCTACCGTGAGTTAATACAAACGGTAATGAGAAATCTTTCAGTTAATTTTAATAAGATCCAAACGGAAACGGCTTCTGAATTGTAAACAAATAGGTCTCCCAACCACTCAGAGCTGAACAGATAGATAGACATATTCTTCGCCGGAAAGAAAAAAAAATTACTGATACATATTGAATATAACACACTAACTTTATTACAATGTACTATATCTAGGACTGCAATTTATAATGAATCAGAATAATTTATATTTTAATAAGTCAAATTTTAGTAGTCCAACAAAAGAACGTATTTACATATATCTTACAAAGTAAAAGCTAACAGGAGACTAAACTAATATCACGAGAGCCGAATAGTTACGGAAATGGCCGAACTAATCCGGAATCTTACGACCCGAACCGACAATAGCCTATCTCATCTCGTCCGTTATCAAGACACACTTAATAAAAATGAGAATATCTCGGTTAATATTCAAGATAGAGAATAAATGTATATAAAAATATTTATAGCAAATTTAATTTGTAATAAGATTGTTTTTATACAATTTTCCGATCCGACGTATAGTAACAAAGATATTCCAAAAT
Source organism: Riptortus pedestris (assembly GCA_019009955.1). NCBI lineage: Eukaryota > Metazoa > Arthropoda > Insecta > Hemiptera > Alydidae > Riptortus > Riptortus pedestris. The sequence continues at coordinate 23,901,701 of CM032233.1, forward strand.
TCCTCCCCTCTAAAACCCCACTCCCTCCGGTCCGATTTCAGCCGTTAACGAACTTGATCTTTCTTTTTACATGAAACGACTAAATATAGAGTTTGGTAGCGATTAAACAAAATTTGTGACCGCTAGAGGCAACTGACAAATATATATATATATATATATATAGTTTTGAACGGACCTCATTTTCGTCATCTGCTAGGTAGGATCGATGGGCATTTGTTGAAATGTTTTGAAAATCGCGTCATGAGTGCGACCTCAATAGCATATTTCCATCACACAATGCAGAAAAGGGTTATAATCACTTCTGCCCCACCCTCGCGACCTCACATTGGTTTATGTTTACATGTGATATGATGCTTACACCTTTAGTAATGTAACCTTATTCTCAAAAATGTGAATTTGTTTAAGTCTCATAAATAAATAATTTAAAAGGATGAACGCTGGGCCACCCAGTTATTTCTGCTATTTATGAACTCTACTTCGTTAATATACGCTATACTTTATTGAACACACTATGTACCGCTAGGAATATACAGTTAACTTTCCAGACATGCAAAAGAGTATATTTAATAGTGGTTGTTAACCACTATTACCTAAAACAGCTGTCATCGCTTTGGGCCGCTTCGAGAGAAAGGAACTTTTATTCATACATGGTTCGGAATACAGAATACTTTTTAGGATTATGAATAATTTTGCTTATTTATTTATTTATTTATTTTTTTTTATAAAAAAGCAACATGCAGAAGGTGGATCTCATTTTCGTTATCTCCTGGGTAGGATCGATGGATTAAATCTTGTTTTCAACATACCTTTAATATGCCAGGAGATCAATGTCACGTTATCAATAAATTATAAATTATATTTTCTAGAAACCTCAATATTTATTTGATCGTTGGCGTACTGATGAGTAGGGGCGTTAGAGAGGTTTGTCAACATTCAATATTCTATAATTGTAATTCAAATAAAGGGTTAGAACAATTGTTGTTCTATACGTTGTTTATCTAATTTGAATACCAAGAGAGTTATTTGTATTACTACTACTCTTGGGATTTTTAATTTTTTGCAATTGTATCACTAAACATCTCAAGTTTTTCTTAAATTTTAAATCGTCTTTACATAAGCTTCCTGTTACTGGAGAAATAGAAAATCAAATCTGAAATGACATCATCAGCGTGCTATTCCAGTATATAGGAATTCTGCTAAGCTTACGCAGTACCTGCGTGATGGACTTTTGTATAATTCAGACTTTTGCTTAAACTAACCATTTTATAAAATAAAAATGCAATTAACTAATTGAATTTATTAGCAGATTTCCCTTAAGGGAAATCAGATATTGAGGTCGTACTCATGACGCGATTTTCGAAAAATGTCGTCAAATGTCCATGGATGACGAAAATGAGGTACGTTAAAAATTATATATATATATATATATATATATATATATATATATATATATATATATTTATATATTTGTTTGTTATCGCTCTAACGGTTGCAATTTTTCTTTGATCGTTACCAAACTCGATATTTAAACGTTTCATGTAAAAAAAAGAAAACAATTTTGTTAATGGCTGAAATCGGATTAGTGGGAGGGGGGTTTAGGGGGGAGGATATTCGAAAATTCGATATATCTCCGTTAATATATGTAGGATCGAAAAATTGTATAGAATCAATCTTATAGAAAATTAAAGAATCTATAAATATTGTTATATACAATTATTCTCTATCTTGAATAATAACCGAGATATTTGCATTTTTCAGCAAACCCACACTTTTACTCATGTTACATAAACAATACACGGTTATGTAATAAAGCACATCGTTCGAAGCTTAAATACCAAATACTGTTTTCAAGAGACATTTATTATACGAGATACACGGAAATATGTTCTGGTGATCCCCCCACCCTTTTTAAGTTTTTGGACTACTTAAATTTTATTGATTCAGATAAGAGTTATTCTGATTCATTATAAATTACAGCACTAGATATACTAAATAGTTTTCCATCAAATTAATACGTTATATTCACATATATTACAGTAATTGTTATTCTTTCCTGTAAGAAGTTGGCAGAACTTATACAAATTTATAGTTATAGATTTTCTGAATCTTAAACATGATTTCGTTAATTAATCTTAAATATCACTGAATAAATATGGTTAAATAACTTAATAAAAATAAGACTAAGGTCGGCATTTTTCTACCATTGTGTATTTTATGATATTTTTATAACAATTAATATATCATCGTATAACAGCAAACATATATTCGTTTCTTTAATTTGTACAGTTAATGTAAATTTGTAGTAAAACCTCTTTAGGAATTCTCGTGAATCCCAACAAGGAAATTAAATATATAGTAAGATATTGTCCATGGTGTATTAAAATTTTCGAAGGAGGAAATATGTTTAATTAGATTAAGAACTTGAGAAATAACGTTCTGCCCCGACGGTATGAACTTAAAGGTTTATGTGTCAGCAGGGAAGATAAGTGGTCGCATTCTCCTATCATCCAACCTTAATTAGGCTTAGCTTAAATTTTTTAACGTTCTGATTTTGGCCATATACCAACATTATTTAGGCAACCCGCTGTGGCATATTTTATAGATGACTTCCGGTCATTATGGTTTTTAGTATGATGGGTCAATAGAAAAAAAAATTGAGATCCTTTTTGAAATACTAGAATAACAGGCCCTCCAACCTGAGTGTATTTGAGCTCAATCCTTGGACGATTTCTGAGTAATGAAAACGCTTTGACCTTTATTCTACAAAACCTTTTAAACGAATCTATCTACTTGTCACTGCTTGTATTAATTTCTTTAATGGAAGCTGCCTCAATCACTCTTTCTTCTGTGACTGCTTCACAAATTAATGTTTCAACTGGATTTTTTTCTTTTTTTACCTTTCCCATTTTAAACACACGATGATATATATATGTGCGTGTGTGTGTGTATATATATATATATATATATATATACACACACACACATGCAATGCACGCTCTCTCTCTCTCTCTCTCTCTCTCTCTCTCTCTCTCTCTCTCTCTCTCTCTCTCTCTCTCTCTGTGTCTCTCTCTCTCTCTCTCACTCTGTCTGTCTCTCTCTCTCTCTCTCTCTCTCTCTCTCTCTCTCTCTCACACACACACACACACACACACACACACACAAAACCCTTTGTGAAATATATATCACCTAACCCTTCTCCTATCCTCTACCTGCTCTGGCCCCGAAAATCTGGAATATTATTTCAAATTCTATGAATAAAGTTTGTGGGGTACTTTTGCTCCTGTTGCAGTTTTCGTGGTATAGTATTTCTTGGATCTTGTTGTTTCATTTGAAGTGAATTTTTATATCACTCTCTATGGACGCATCCTTCATTTTAGATACACTTTTCTCCAGAAATTTGATTATATGTATATTTTTTTTTCAAGTTTCGTTTCGATTTGAGCCGGTATCCGACTTTACTGTTGGTTTCCTATTTCTCAAGGTCTCGTCAAAGAGGCCAGGTCATGAGATGTTACTGCTTCATATGACTTTATTCCTCTAATTATTTTTGACATTTTTAAGTTGGTTATTTTTCCAATTTCTTTTTATATGAAGTTATTAATGGTCAAGGAAGATCATTTTGTAGATAAAGGCTCACTTCCCTTTTTTAACACACTTATTATCTCTACTAGTTTAGCTACGAAGTTTCATATACAGATTAGACCACCTAACATATACCTAACTTCCTTTCAGAGAGCCACGTTATTACGAAATCAAAAATGGGATACCTTCTAGAAAACAGCTATGAATATTAGCATATTCCAACCTAAACAGTAATATCGGCTGATGTAATATCGGTTATTTTGCTCCACACTCAATCAATTTCCAAACGAACTAGTCAAAGTAATAAAATTAAACTTCCTTAGATCTTTTCAAATATACCTATGATTAAAACAATTTAGTGACATAACAAAACAAAAAAAAACGTATATAATATTTTCTCTCGATTTATTACTATTAAATATAATTACCTAAAGCAAATGCTTTCCAACTTATTGATTTTCTGTCAAATTAAAATATCTTGGTCAGATGCTTTATTTTTGTTTACTTACTTCATTTTCTTCTTTATTTTTCATTATGTAGATATTTTCTTTATTTCAGATTATGTTTCGTTCTTCAGCTGAAACGTTTATATTGTAAAAATTAAAATAAAAAAAGAAGTATTTGTTTACAAAATGACTTTCTACCGATCTATTCTAAGTTTTGTCAAGATAACCACAATTTGTTATAACAAGGAATTCTTAGTAGATGATTCAGTTCTCATTGCAAAATAAATGTTATTATATGTTTTCTAAATATGTATATTTAATTTTACTTTCTTCGGATTTAAATTTTTATTAATATAAAAATCTCAAAGTCAATAATTAATATATTTGGTATGTTTAACTCGTCGACGGTCTAGCGAATTATAAATTACACTTAAAATTCTTAAGACAGGTAATACTAATTACAACCGAGATTATTATGAATAAAAAAAATCACTATTTACACAACGGAGATTTTAATTAATTTTTTCGAACAAATTTATAAACGAAACTTGTATGAGGGCAAGTTGTTTGCCCTTTAATTTAAGGGAGAGACGTATATAAATGTTAAGTTTTTTGAAACATTCTAAAAAGTATCAAGTACGAATTTAGGCATCATTGGACATAATAAAACCACAAAAATTATATAACATTTTCTCTCGATTTATCACTATTAAATTTAGTTACCTAAAACAAATGCTTTCCAACTTATTGATTTTCTGTCAAATTAAAAATATCTTGCACAGATGTTTTATTTCTTCTCTATGTTTCATTAATTAGATACTTTCTTTATTTCAGATTGTGTTTCGTTCTTCAGCTGAAACGTTTATATTGCAAAAATTAAAATAAGAAAAGAAGTATTTGTTTACAAAATGACCTTCTACCGATATATTTTTAGTTTTGTCAAGATTACCACATTTTTTTTATAATAGGAAACGTGTTTTTAAATTCAATTTTCATTAAACATAGCCTATATTATATTAAATACACGTATTTATTTTATCATAAATGTATTTTCTCCATTACAAGATTATGTCAAAACGTACAATAAAAAAATATCCATTAAAATAATTTTACATAAATGAAAACAATTTAATATTATCAGGACATTTGTAAATACATTATTACGTACAAAATACAGATTTTAGTATTAAAAAATTTATTAGTACAAAGGTGTGTGGGGCATTTCGTGCTCCACGCGACTGCTGATGTTCCGAAAGATGGAGGGCCTAGTCAAAGTTTCATGTGTATTTGTAATAATATACAGTTGTATTGTCAATCGGATGTTAAGTTACTGCTAGGCAAATAAATAATGACTAATAGAAGTATTGTATAGTCTAAACTCAGTTATAAAAATGTTATTTGGACTATTCTATATATGTTATTACTCACATTGTGTGACTTGGTGTGGGTGTCCTCTAGGTGTGACGAAGCCATACCCCAGAGAAGGTAGAGCCCCTATCTCTTGTCAAGGTTGGCCCGGTGTATGTAACCTGCTGTTCACAACAAACCTCCAATCAAATCTCTTGTTATCTCCTTTTTAGAATATGTGTATATACCGATCATGCAGTCTCATACAACATTCAGTAACTCTTCTCTCAAATTTTCCATTCAGTAGTGCCTACAAGTCGTCCATGCGGAAAGGAATGATAAACAGAAGTGAGATAAGAAGGTAGATAGATGAATGAAGCCTGAGTATTGCCCGTTTCATTTGGCGAATCAAAGGATTCAATCCAAACGAACATCGCCAAGGAAAAGACAGTCATGCACATATCAATTTATTATGTCCAAATAAAAATGTATTTTATCATTTTCACTCCTATTTCAGTATGATATTTGCCTTCAAAGAAATAAACACGAATTTTTCGCCATGGATGTTGATATTGAGCAAGTAAATTTTCCAGTACTTGTAGTTATTATTTTCTTTTATAGTTTTCTATATTAGTTAAAGAATCTCTGTTTTAACAGTTGTAATCATTAGAATTACGATATTTGATTTCCCCGTTGAAATATAAGCCTGATAAGACAGCGTGTTCGTGAGGACACGCTAAGCACTAAGGACGTTGAATGAAATTCGGTGGTCTCAATTGCATCAAATACTTATGGGGCACTTCCAACTACTACTGTAAAGCGATATTCCCAACAATTAAAAAAAAATGTGCAAGTTCCATGCTCTGCGGTTTTTCTAAAATATAAAGAAAAAATGGGAGGAGTTGACAGAATGGGGCAAAACATAAATCTTTACAGAATTTGAATTAGAAACCGAAAATGGTATTGGCCGCTGTTTTCATGGATTCTCCAGCGTCAGTAATGCCTGGCAAATTAAAAGGCAAAATGGAAATAACATAACCCAACTAGATTTCCGACTGGAGTTAGTTCAATTTCATCTTTATAAATATAGAAATTAACCAAAAACTACAGCAAGACCATCAACCGGTTTACGAGCAATACGATTAGATACAATCAATCATCTTATTCAAAGAATTCCTGACAAGAAAAAACGGAGATGTGTTGGAACATAATGCAAAGCTGAAAAAAAAATCATCCGCTGTTACAACACAATGCGGCAAGTGCAACGTAGGCCTTTGTGTAAATTGTTTTGAGGACTACCACACAAAGTAGTGAAAAATTATTTTAAAATAATGTATAATTATATAATCTGCAATAATTTATAGTTATAATGGTGTGATATTGAAGTTCAATTCTTTCTTTTTTAATTCAAGATGTTTTAGTAGATTTCATTTTTTTTTTTGGACAATCCATGATTTATCGAATTTCAATTTTTTTTTTTTTTAATATAAAATGTTATATATTATAACAAAATAATTTTTTTAGATAAATAAACCGACAAAATGGACAATAATAAGTATAATAACAAAATAATTTGTTTGTTTTCACCCGTATCCTAACAAAACTTACTCCTTTCATGTAAGAGCTTAGCGTGTCCTCATGGACACAGGACATACCAAGGTTCCTGAATGCAATACATTTTTTTTTAAATTTTTATAACAATCTTTGATATCAATTGATCTTAAAAGAGGCAAAACTTTCAAAATTTTGACCAAAAAAAAATCTGGGCACTACTGGGTTAAATTTATATTTGGCCCATATAAAACACGTCAATTTAAAAAAAAAAAACAATTACGCAAATAATAATGCAAACAAAATCGATTGATATATGACACATCCTACTTAAAAAAAATATCTTTCTAGTCTCAAGCCAAAACTTGCCTACCACTAAACAATCAGAAAATCAATATTTCATTGTGACATGCATACACTCAACCGCAAAAAAAACCGGACACTTAGATTTAGTCTTATAATTTTGTTAAATACTTAATATATATGTATATTAATCTTTTTAATTAAAATAATTGGTTAATCTATAGGTTATGTAAACAAAATCTGCCAAAAGTGAATAATTTTTATTGATTATTTACACAAAAATACAAAATAAAAAAAAAGAAAAAGATAAATTAACACATTTAAAAAAAAACATTATTCTTCATTTTTATTACAGTGAATGGTAGACTTCGCTACCCCAAGCGTTTCGGCAATGTAACGTAAGCTCCGGCCTTCCATCTAAGTTTGAAAGACCCATTATTCTGGACCGAAATAAAAATAAAACTTTAATTAAAGAAAATGCTTGGTTAATAATTAAAGATGTTTAAATGTGCGAAAAACTACTTACAGTTTAGAATAGATCAACTTCACGACAAATAAATCTAATCTGAGTTTTATCTAATTGTTTACTAATCCTGAAGGGATTAGTTCAATGGACTTAGACTCTAAATTCTCTGTAATAACTAGAATACCCACATAAAGAAAATTGCTGAAAATTAGCTTTTAATACGACAAAAATGAAGTGTCCGGTTTTTTTTGCGGTTGAGTGTATATCTATATGTATACTTGGGCTTTCTCACGAGACTCACCCACTATCTATTAATTGTTCTAATATTTGGCGTAGAGAGTTGATCCTACCGGCTTTCTCTCCATTTTTATTCTTTTCCGGCGATCTCAAATCTCAAGTTAATTTTTTTCAAAGATGATTAGAAATATGATTTCATAGCTTTAATTTCCTTATTTTAAGCGGAACACCCATTTTTTATTTAATATTCTGAATCTACGTCATACTTAATAATTATACTAAAACAATGATTTAAACCCAGACATCCACGATTTATTTTTATTTTTTCAACAGGTTTTCTCTCAGTTAAACAGCTCAGTTGAACAAAAATTAATTATTTGAGTGCATTTAATGAAAAAAAAAATCAGAGATTTATGGGTTTTCACGGCAATTGAGTTAGTACTAAAACCTCGTTTTAAGGTAATTGTTTTACTTTAAATAAAATGATGAGTCCATTCTTAACGAAATTTTACGCATATTCAGAATATGAAATAAAAAGTGGGGCTATTATTTTTGAAATAAGGGAGTTAGAGTCTAGAAATTATATTTTTAGTCAATATGTGTACAATTCTTTTCGGATTTGAGACCCTCGAAAAAGAAAAAAAAACAGTGAGGAAGTCTGAAGAATCATTTCTGTACCACAAATAATAAAAATGTTAATTAGAAGGGGGGGGGTCCACGTGGGAAATCTTGTGTGAGTGTGTATGTATGTATAATTATTATTTTTTCTTTTCTTAGTAGATAATTTAGTTCTCATTGCAAAATAAATCCGTATTATATTATACATTATCAAAATATGTATATTTAATGTTACTTTCTTCGGATTTAAATTTTTATTAATATAAAAAGCTCAAAGTCAATAATTAATGTATTCGGTATGTTTAGCCCGTCGTCGGTTTAGCGAATTAAAATTCTTATGACAGGTAATGTTAATTACAACCGAGATTATTATGAATGAAAAAAAAATCACTATTTTTAATACGAATTTAAGCATCATATGAATAAATATTTGAAGTATTTATATTTTCTAATACGCTTATTTACATTGAGATAGATCTTTAGATAATTTGTATGTCATGAAATATACTGGCACCCTTTTAACGCGTGAGCCATGTTTACTATCGTTATGGTAAATAATTAGAAAGCTTCTGAATGAGAAGTAAAGCAGGAATTATAATAGTTTAAAATTAACTGTAATTTCTTATTAGTTTACTAGCCAACATTAATGTAGTAAATTGATTTAAATGAATTATTTAGTTTTTTTAATTTATTAGAAAATGAGTTACTTATGAAAGAAGAGTTAATCATTAAACATTCTGACCAATCATAAAATATATAATTCCGTAATGGTAAACTGGCAGAAGACCATAAATATGGACTTTTGTAGGAATCAGTAGTTTATGATTTTGATACTCAACGAATTATTTTACATATCAATTCACCCTTCATTGGAAGATATTCTAATCTGGTTCCTAATAATTTAGAGATTCTAAACGTGATAGTTAACTAAAACACAAAGTTTAATAGATTTCGAAAGTTTTCAATAACCACTGTCTACAGATACAAGCTACCTCAAGACCAAAGATAACTTTGAATCAAAAATCCATTCATAAGTGCTAAAAAATCATCTATGCAAAAAGAAATGTTTGACAGAGTTGCCTAAGAAGGAAGAAGAAAAAAATATTTAATGGCTTTAAGAAATAGTGATATCTTCAGAATGAAGAGAACTGTACTTATTTTAAACTTTAAGACTCTTCAAATAATACACAGGGGCTGCGTAAACTGAACAAATTTCCCACGTGAAGTTTTACAATAGAGAAATCTGCATACTAGTAACAGTAGTAGTAACGAGCCTCTAAATCAATTTCACGAGAGCCGAACAGTTACGGAAACGGCCGAACTAGCTTTCGCAAACTCACAAATTAAACCGACATCAGCCGATCTCATCTCGTCCGTTATCCTCATACACTTAATAAAAATGCTAATATCTCGGTTAATAACTAGGTAGAGTAAAAACGTACATGATAAAATTTAAAAGAATTACATTTACAATAAGATTGGTTCTATACAAAGCTTCGATCAGACGTATAGTACCGGACATATTTCGAATCTTCGAAATTCCCTCCTCTAAACCCCTCCCTCCCACTGGCCCGATTACAGCCATTAAAGAACTTGATAACGCTATTAACGATTGAATACCGACTTTGGTAACGATTAAACAAAAATTTCGACCGCTAGATCACTAACAGACCAAAAAAAATGTATATATATATATATATATAGTTTTGAACAGACCTAATTTTCGTCATCTCCTGGGTAGAATCGATGGACATTACAAGAGGTTTTACGAAAATCGCGTCATGAGTATGACCTCAATAACTGATTTCCCTTAAGGGCTTTTTAAATCTGCTAAAATTATTTCCGACGTTGGAGAAAATAATTAAACATAGTTCTGTAAGTTAAAATTGATTATGTGATAACAACGACGGCAGTAAGACACGTTTAAAGTTTGCACTTTTCACTATATTTTTTAGGTTACGTAAATTTTTATTTGAATATAGAATCAAAGTTATTTACACACTTGAGAATTCAGCTTCAAAATTTAATTATGCATTTTTATTAGTATCTGAGAGATTTCCTGTTAAGCAAAGTATTTATCTCGAGTTTAAAGATAAATACAGGACAATGAGCTGATACTCTAAAAGTAAGAATTGTGTTACAGCCCATTTCTATCGTCGCCGAAGACGGGCGATGGAGATAAAAGATAAGGAGGAGAGTCCTGAGCGGGGCTGGCTGCGCGAGTGACGGAGATAAGAGGGATCACTGGGACAAGCCAGTGAGTACTTCGACTTTTTTTAGAATATTTTATTTAATAAGAATATTACAGTCTGCATTTAAATGCATTTTGTAATGCAATATGTACAATACAATCGTCCTCCATCATTCTCGACAGAAGCTACACCTCTTCACCACCATGAGAGGAGCAGCCTCTCCCTGCCTGGCAAGGAAGTCAAGAGCTAAGGAGGAATGGCACTTGATAAGAAAATAGCCACTGCTATCACTTCGCTTTACACTTCTATAGGAGATCTCTGGGCCATTGTCTCTTGAGGCACCGTGGAGGGGAATATGGATGAGTGGAACTGGAAAGGGCTAGGACTTCTGGATTAGGATGATTGGATAGCCTGCTGTGGAATTTTTTGAATCTTAAGGGAATTAGGTCCTTTAGAAATGGGATATTAAGATCTTTATGGAGGGTGTGGTTGGTGATATAATATGGAGCAACTACTATGGTGAGCATGACTTTGGATTGGAAAGTCTGAATTCGTCTGATGTTCGAAGGTTTTGCTGTACCCCACACTTCTATTGCGTATACCCATATTGGTTTAAGCAGTAACTCGTATATTGTTAGTTTGCTTTCGGTAGACAAGTGAGATCTTCTATTTAGCAGTCCGTAAAGTTGTCCGAATCGTCTGTTAAGTTCCAGTCTTTTAATTATTGTGTGGGATTTCCAAGTAAGTCTGGTGTCCAAATGTAGTCCAAGGTAGTGTACACAATCGGCTGGTAAAGGAATTTTGTTATGCAGATTTCTATCTACCTCGAGCTCTTCTTAGGACTTTTCTCAAAAGCGTTTTGGCGCATTAGTGTGATTACAGTTGGCTCTAAGTCGTACTCGCGAGTTTAATACAGCAGAAAGAATAGAGAACCTACTCCTGGAGCTGCATGCTGACAAATTATCTCGTAAGAGAGGTACCAATTTATTTTTACTGTGTATACACAATTAAGAGAAAGAAAATACCTATTTATTTATATTTAAAAATTCCCCATTTATTGTTTTATTCATTTATTTTTTTGTTGAAGAGATAAGTTTGGTTTGTTTATTACAGTAAATAAAATGATTTGTTTGTAAAATACTTGGTTTCGCTGTTACCTGGGGAACTAACAACGTGGCGCCCATTAAATATTTATTTCCTGCTGTTAATATAAAGGAGAGGTAATTTAATTAATAAACCCATACCCTACTCCACTGAGCGGGGCAGTTGAGTTACCCATTTGTGGGGTAACAATACCAAGATGGAAAAGTAAACGTAATTGAATATTTTATATTGAAGAACGTCTCTTTTTGCCTATGAAAGTGTCTATTTTATTTGTTACTCCTTCTGTTTTTGATATTTAATCTTTTCAGTAAGTTAGCTTGTTTGTAATGGCTCAGGTTAAAGCGCTGACCTTAATCTCACATGGTAAACCAAGAGTGGCGAGTTCCATTCCAGCCTGGGCCAAGGAATTTATTTAGTGTCGGAATTCATTAAATAAAATCCTCAGTCCCACCCTGGCTAGAAAAGGGCAGTAACCTATAGAGAACCCGTCCCAATCACCCTTAGCTGCAAAAAGTGGACGTTCATAAATAATTTAATTTAATCTGTTATGGTATTTTACTATCTATTTAATATGTTTACTATAAATTTTGCTTCAAAATGATGTTAATATCAATCAGTCTATCGAGGATAGAATTTTCAAACTCCATATGATGAATAATTGGCAGGTGATTACATACACGTAAGTACAGTCATTTTTGAAAATAAGACAGATTGCAACATAGGGATCTAGCGAAATGGTTTGGGAAAGCAAGAAATTGAAGATCTAGGATAGGGAATGGGTAAATAGCTATCTTCTGGGTCTCGCTGGATACTACATTGGAAAGAATATAGTCATTTCTACGTTAGATTTGAATTGTAAAAATTCCTATTGTTTTCAGCCAGTGGTTTTCTGGGCTCTACGATTCTACACAGCATTTATGCAATTATCTTTATTTCGGCACAATTAGATATGTAAAAAGTTTATTTTTTATGTGACTCACAAGCACAAGTATCTAGCCCAGGAAGAATCTATGAAAGTGATCTTAGACTGTTGTGTCTCCATTATATGGAAGAGTAAGGAAACTTTCTGTTTCTAACCATGATATGATAAGACTATGGCTTTCATTAATTTTACTTCCTTGTAAGGAGAAAAGCAGGTATGGGGGCAACCTTTGACATGTTGCGGGCCAAACATTAGTGTGCAAATACGTTCGCATGCCTCTTTTAAATGTAGTGCATTTTAAAGTAGTGTTCATAATTTTTGAAGATAGATAACAGACATGACATTATAACGACAATGTAATTATAATACAATTTATTGAAATAAAAAGATGAAATGAAACATATAGATACAACATTATAATTAAATCGTAAAATTTGGAATTATTACAATCAACGATCGTTAAATAGCGACACCGAAATCAATGAGCTTGAATTTGGGAAACTAATCCATCGATGTTTGGATTAATTCCACTGATACAAAGACGAAAAGAATTTTCAATGTTTTGATTTATTAACTTTCATCAATGAAAAGAACTGTTCGCATTTATAAGTACTGCCAAACTCACAAATCTCTCCTCATCTTCCTCATTTGGAGTAAGTAGTGTAATATGTTTGTTTAATTGGGTTTTTCAAAATGTCTTGTAGGCCGGATCATACCTTACCGCGGGCCGGTGGTTACCCACATATGGAGTAAAGGAAGTATTGAAACAAATTCTCGGTCTTCTAGTTTTTAAGGGAATTTCTCGTTTTATGTATTTTTGACTAGTTTCGACTTGCTTTTGCAAGGTGCGAATATACGTATCTCGCATAACTCACGACTAGCCTTAGAATGTTGTAACTTCATATTTAGAACTGTTGTACCGTCTATTTGAGCACCTTCTATTTCGATCAAACTGAAAGGGAAATTAAAAATTGCAAATTTCTTCGAACCTATAACAGATAGAAAACATTTGTATTGTACAATTTTTTTATCATAGAATTATCTATAAATCATGTCAGATGATTCTTCTTATAGATTTTCTGTACCCAATATTCAAATATTCTTCATACTTTAACGACTACCAACAAAAACTCCTCTTTTCCCACGCAGACTATAATAAAAATACCCTACATGTTTTGAGGCTTATACTCCAACTCTTCAGAGGTCATTTATTATAATTATGAAGTCCTCTTCCCTTCTTACTTTCTTTGAAACGAAACTTCCGCATTGCAAAAGTAGATAAAACTCGTTCGGTTCAACGAGTGTAAGATTGGAGGAGTACTTAACAACTAAAAGGACTGACCCCCTGAAGAGGTGGTATTTAAGCCATGAAACATGCCTTTTAGCAGATTTACCTTAAGGGAAATCAGCTATTGAGGTTGTACTCATGACGGAATTTTCGAATTTTTTCTTCAAATGTCCATCGATCCTACCTAGGAGATGACGAAAATGAGGTCCGTTCAAAACTGTGTGTATATATATATATATATATATATCAATCTATCTATCTATATATTTGTCTGTTACCGCTCTAGCGGTCGAAATTTTTGTTTAATCGTTACCAAACTCAATATTTAGTCGTTTCTTGTAAAAAGAAAGATCAAGTTCGTTAACGGCTGAAATTGGGCCTGTGGGAGGGGGGATGGTTAGAGGAGGGGATTTGGGGAATGTCTCCGTTAGCACACGTCGGATCAAAACATTGTATAGAACAAATATTATTGCAAATTAAATTTACTATAAATATTGTTCTATACATTTATTCTCTATCTTGAATATTAACCGAGATATTTGCATTTTTATGAAATGGGGGCGTATAACGGACGAATGAGTTTCCCGCCAAAAGCTAGTTCGGCCAATTCCGTAACTGTTCGGCTGTCGTATGGAGATTTCTCTATTGTATAACTTCACTTGGGAAATCTGCTTAGTTTACGCAGCCCCTGCGTGATGGGCTTTTTTAATAATGCCTGCGTGGAAAATATGATTTTTTGTTGTTGATTCTAACTAAAAGTATGAAGAATGTCCTATACGTTTTTACAAGAACTATTGGACCTGAGATATCGTATATCATATATTGTTGAAATAATTTATAATGAAATTCAACTGATCATTTTATTCAAGTAGATTTCAGGAAGTCATGTGGTTACCACATCAGGTTTTTTAGGAAATAAGGCATTAGTTTAGAACTTTTTAGGAGCATTGTTCTGCTGATTTTGACCCCTAAGCCTTCCTGGGTCCTCTCTTTGATCCCTCAGCTACTTAACTGCCTCCCCCTGCCAGTGTCTCGGCACTCCATCGGTAGCCTGTCAAGCTCCAATCTTTTGACGTGAAACAACAACGTAATTTGCTCTTCTTAATACAAGCGATGACATCGGGATTGCTGGGCTTCTAAATCTTCATCTGTCCACTTGGGAGCCGGACGGATCGTTTTCTCGATGAGAGTGTCTAGGTTTCTTTTTCCATTTTGTTTTTCTAACGTCTATTGAAATAATTTGCAGCATTTCCAAACAAGAGAAACATTGAATGCTAAAATAAGTAAAATGCACTATACTGTATTAAGATTTTACAAATAATTCGTATCAGCAATGAGCTATAATGGAATTAATATTCAGATATACTTATTATGATTCTAAGACGTGATGGAGAGTGAGACAGAAGTATGATTAAGTATTTACTGAGATAGGTTCATTATTTTTAAATGAACGGCTGACAAGTACAACGCATTAATATTGGAGCCAAGTTCATTATAAATGAGCTTTTAATTACATTTCATTTACTGTACAAACATGGATTGGAAACGGCCTAATTTATCCATTATATCAGGAAACTAATACAGCCCCCAGGGGAACAATCCACCCATCTCAAACGAGTCTCATTCAATAGCGCCTTATCGCTTTTTTGTTTTGTGGGCTCTTTAGGGGAAATCGCCTAATTCGGTTTATGAGGGAAGTCATGACGCGATTTTCGAAAAATGTCCTCTAATGCCCATCGATCCTATGTAAAAAATTTATATACGATACTAGATGCCATTAAATTGTAAAATAAATTACTAAACCTTAAAAAGCTCTATTTAACAAATTTTCTTAACATACATAAAAAAAAGAAGAAAAACGGCAATACATTTGGGCTCGCTACACCCTTCAAGATTGAAAATTAATGAGCCTTCCCCTGGCTGGGGTGACTCGCCTAAGCTTGCCGAACATATGTATGGCTGACCCTAACCTACACTAAACACACAAATAAAAATAAAAATAAACAAAAGAAGATAATCTGAGAAGAAATAAAAAAAATAAAAAAATGAAGTACTGGGAAAAAAGTAAAACAAAACTACCAGAAGTTGTGATAGAAGTTGATGATATTAGTGGATATAAAATTATTTCAGAAAGGAAAACGATTACATGCGGTGTTCCCCAAGGTTTTATATTAAGTTACTTACTATTTTTAATATATATAAATGACCTCCCAGCTAACCTTGAACCAACAAAATCTATTCTTTATGCTGATGATATGATTATAAAAGGTACAGGGGCTATTTACGTACTTGTCGAAAACAAATATTCTAAATTTCAGTAAACATTGCTCACATTCTTCAGGAGTTATCTAAATTAATAGTCACGAAATCTTACCCCATAATACGTTTTTTAGGATTTAGTGTGGACAAACGCCTTGACTGGTCCAATCATTTAGAGAATTGAGTAAGAAGCTAAAATTACTTTGCTTCTTCTTAAAATGCATTAAAAAATATCTTCCTATGGAAACTCTATTATTAATATACTATGGATATTTACATAGTCGGTTAACTTATGGCGTTATGCATTGGGGCAACTCCAAAATTCATATTTTAATATTTAAATTGCATAAGAGAGCAATAAGGTTTATATAAAACAGAAAGTTGAGAGACTCCTGTCGTCCACGTTTTAATGTGTCCAAAATAATGAATTTTTCCTCACTATGTATGTACCAAACAATATTGTTTGTGAAACAAAACATGAACTTGTTTTACAAAAATAGCATAACACATAATCATAAAACAAGATACAAGAACATGCTCCAAGCTCCGAACCACAAACATTAATATTTTGAGAAAAGCATATCATTTTCAGGAGTAAAACTCTTTAATGCTCTGCCTCTATGTATTAAATCTATTAAAAAAATCTCTTTGTTTAAAAATAAACTAAAGAACTTCATGAATGACAGATCTTTTTATACACAAGATGCTTTCAAAAGTGTTCAATTATTAAATAAAACTACTAAATATTTGTAACAAATATTGGTCTAAAATAATTTGTGATAAGGACATTGTCTCTATAAGGTGGGACAAGTTTCTCATCATTTATAAAGCTTGTTATCCATTAAAAACTAGCATGTCAACAAATAAAACAATGTATGTTTTAGAGATTAAACAATTGTATATATTTAGAGTTGTATTAAGATTGTCAATGAAAGTAATTTATTTTATATAATTATATAAATTGAACTTGTATTCATAGAATTTGATTTAATGTTTTTACGAATGTATTACTGAAGTTCAAATGTAATTCCAATAGTTTGTAAAAAAATTAATTGGCATAATATTGGAAAATTGTATATAGAAAAACAAATGACGTATCCTATTTTGTTATGATAACATCTAATGGAAATAAATACATTTCATTTCATTAACCCTCCGTTAGTCGCGGCAACCTGACAGGTGCATCTTTGAAGAGTTTTTCTAATAGCTTCCGATTGAGTGGACCCAACGACTTCCGCCTCCAGGAATGCTTCTAGCTTCCCTTCCTCCTCAAAACAGTATAGGTTTGACCTTCGAAGTTTTTACTCAGTCCGTTCCATTTGCTAAAATCACCCCACAGGTGCACCGCGACCAAAATTGTAATTATTTCAATTTCTTTTATTTCTATATTTAATCTATTTATCTTAGACATATTTATCATTTGTCGTTTGTAGTGCCTTGATTGTTTTTGAATAATTAAAAATACCTACAAAAAAGGGAATCCACCTCTGAGGTGACCGCGACTAACAATGCATTTTTAAAACATTATTCAGAAAAAATGGAGCAAGAAATACGTATTTTTTTACTTGAGTAATCAAAATGACATTGCTAGACTCCACCACACATTACTGGATCCTTTCGAAGAAGACGATAACATACAGAACGACACAGATTCGGAATGTGAAGACGGCTTGGAAGAACGAGGTATAGACTCAGAGACTGAATAAAGTGACGTGGAATCGGAAAGTGATGGGGAGGATGAGCAGTCAAACGAAAAATATGTTGCATTGAGAAGTGTGAACAGAAAGATCGTTGACCGTTTTGAGTGGAGGAAAAACCCCTTTTAATCGATTAGTAAAATAGGAAAACAAAATTTATTGACACACCTTCCGGGAGTGAAAGGGGCGGCAAAGGAGGCTACTAATGAACTTGTCTACTGATTCTGTCTCTGTGATGAGACGATTATTAGTAGTACTGTGCACTGCATATACGGATTCATAAAAATCGTTGAGTCAGAATTTTCTAAACAGAGGGATGCCAAAGAGACAGACTTCACAGAAATGAAAGCCTTTATAGCCCTTCTTTACTTAGCTAGCACATACAGAGGAGCGAGAATGAATTTAGAAGACTTTATGTAAAACATGTTGGGCAAGAAACTCACCTAAGTAGAACTAGTTGGCACTAAAATATTCGACGTGAAACGTTTTAATTTCCTTTTCTTTCTTAAATGTTTTCTTTTATTTGTTATTCCTGCAGAAATTAAATGATTAAGTAGTTCTAAACTATTCTTATTGTACTTTTTTTATATATATTTTCTAGTAGCTAAGTAAGTAGTACCTAAAGAATTCATTGTTCATAAATTGCTTCATGTTGCCTGAAATGAATTAATATTCTTGATAGTTGTAAGACAAATTCATGTGTTACTTTGCTAACTTTTAAAATAAAATAGTTTTACTATTTGTTCAGATAAGTATTTATATTTGTTTAACTCTATTTTTGCCCTAAGAAGCAGTTTTACCAACATATTTCTCCATTATCACCTCATAGGTGACCCGCGCCTAGAGTCGTTTGGAAATGACCCGCGCCTAACGGAGGGTTAATGTTACCGCAGGGCAGTAGATGAATAAAATGAGGTCAGTTCAAAACATTCCACTTTAGTGGTCAAATTTCTGTTTGTTCTTTATCAAACTCAATATATGAGCAATTCCATGTAAAACTAAAGATCAAGTTAGTCAACGGCTGAAAGCTGACGGGGGGGGGCTGGGGGGCGTTTAGGGGAGGAAAATCGAAAATTCAAACATCTTCGTTACTAGGAGTCGGATTGAAAAATCATATACATCCAATCTGGTTGTAAATATAATTTTCTGTATATGTTTCAATGCCATTTATTCTATCTTGATTAACAGATGTTTGCATTTTATAAATATCAGCCTCCAGTAAACTCCCACTTTTAGGCATCGCCAATAAAGGGATATAACATGAAACATCTTATTCCAAGGTTAAATATCCAATTTTGTTTTCAACAGATCTTTACTAGATGAGATACATGCATATATGTAATAATGATGCCATTAATTAAAATTTTATTGAGCGCCCAGTTGTACTCATCGGATGTTTATTTGTAAAATAGAGAATATATGGTGAGGTGAGTTCAGTAGTGTGTCATTCTTGCAGGTGGGAAATCTGCTTAGTTTACGGAGCCCCTAGGTGACAGGCTTTTCATTGTGTCAGAATAGCAATTCTTGGGTAAAATGGGAATATACACATTTCATAATTATCTTATAAATAATTTTATTTTCTTATTTGAGAGAATATTTAGAGATGCAACGGTGAAAATTAACCACCTTTACTACGAATGTAGGCGGACATGTATGGTAAAAGATGCTCATTAGCCTCGGTCTTGCTGTTTACATCTCGTCAAACAATGCTCAACATAAACTACAACTGCAAGCTCAAATCACTACTCCTAACTTCGTGTATATATATAGATTCAAGCACAAACATGAAATAAGGGGTTTTCATAATATGAAGCAAGTGAGCATTAAAATGGCAATAGTGCGAGTATATCATTTAGTACGAATTTGAACATCCCTTCCATTCATACTCAGTGGTGGAAGTGGCTCTTTCTTTCCTTAATCCTGAATCCTCCCTTAATTGTTCTCCTTATTTCAGTAATTACTCAAGATAATTAACTATTAAAATCCCAGGATGTATAAAACAAAGGAAAAAAAGAGAAGCCACCAATCAGCCTCATGGGAGTTACTTAATTAGATTTGTTTTTATTTTTAGCAACTCTGGGCGATGTTGTAAACTATTTTATAAACAGAAGATAGTTTCTTTAAACGCAATGTTTATATTGGAACTTGTTTTTCAGTAAGCAATTAACCAATGGAAACTAACAAGTGCAGAAGGAATACTCACTTCTGTTGAACAGGACTAAGAAATGATTTTATCCCAAAATATCTATTTCGCCTGAAAATCAGACTAGAATGGTGTATCTGAAGAGATTGCAGAACTTACAAATAATCTGGCAGGAAGAAAAGAGAATCCCAGTAGTTGGGGGGGGGCAGTGTTTATCGACTTTGAAATCCGAGCATTTATTTGGCCATTGGAATATTTTAACTCTACTAAGCTGTGGTTTTTTCATCCTTGTCAACTGCTGAAGCGATTTGCTCTCTATCTCTCAAAGGATGCCTGAAAACGGGATGAATAATTTCTTGAAGAGGGTCTAGACCTTCGCTTTCCCCCCCTAACATCAAACGAAGAGCACCCCCATAAATGCAGGAGTACACGATAGCTTTGATTCCTGAATCTGATTCTGTCCCAGACTTAAAAGGCTTTCCTCCTTCTTTTCAGCGTTGAATACCAAATTCCCCTCTTACATTAAAGAAGCAGTTTGTACGAATCAGATACATACAAAAGCCATATTCTATTGAGGTTTGCTTTAAAAAGAAAAACTCTATTTCTTTTCATAACAGCTGGTCCCAAGCCATTTCTTAAACATAATTTATAATCTTTAAAGAGATAATGTAATATTAAGAAATAGCAATTATTAAATTAATTATATTTCCAGGACAATCATCTTGAACTCTTTTTAACTAGTTTTTTTTTAGCAGATTTCCCTTAAGGGAAATCAGCTATTGAGGTCGTACTCATGGTGCGAGTTTCGAAAAATTTCTTCAAATGTCCATCGATCCTACCCAGGAGATGACGAAAATGAGGTCCGTTCAAAATTATATATATATATAATGCTCTAGCGGTCGCAATTTTTGTTTGATCTTTACCAAACTCGGAATTTAATCGTTTTATGTAAAAAGGAAGATAAAGTTCGTTAATGGCTAAAATCGGACCAGTGGGAGGGGGGGTTTAGAGGTGGGATTTTTGAAAATTCGAAATATCTCCGTCATTATGCGTCGGATCGAAAAATTGTATAAAATAAATCTTATTGCAAATTAAATTTACTATAAATATTGTTCTATACATTTATTCTGTATCTTGAATATTAACCGAGATATTTGCATTTGTATTCTGCATGTGGTCACCAGTAGGCTATGTTCGGACTTTCCGCCGAGAGCTCTGGCGGCCGTTTCCATAACTATTCGTTCCTCGTGAATAGGTTTAGAGGTTAGGTTAACTGTGTTTTGGGGCTAGAAACTACTGGGTTATTACGCCCTAAATAATGTTTTAGGTTTAGAGGTTTCTTACTACTACAGTTGTTATTAGGCAGATTTCTCTATTGTAAAACTTCACGTGGGAAATCTGCTTAGTTTACGCAGCCCCTGCGTGACGGACTTTTGGTTTTAAGAACATGTTATTGAACATAAGTGTAACAAATGTAGCCCTATCATCATTTCTTTGATACACGTGAGCCGACAATCTTTTAATCCGGAATGAGATCCATGAGGGCTTCTAAGAACTCGCTAAGAAGAGAGTTTTGAAAATCCTATTCAAGGATTACTTCGAAACGAAAGTGGATAGAAATTATTCGCCAGTATTGCCAGGTTTCAATACAGACGAGACGTAATATAAATTGATACATTATGCCTATTAATCCATAGGTGGGTGAATCCAATATATTCAAAGAGTTTTTCTTAATAGGGGAAAGAACTCCAGTCCCCCCGCGCATCCCTCCTTTTATACCCAGGATTGGGACTGTCAGCAAATATGGTACTAACGTTTCACGATTAATAGCACCTTCTATAGCACACTTTCTGATTGGTGGCAACTACGTCGTAAAGAGTAAAAATAGGCATTTCAGACTATTGAAAACAATTATACGACTATCATAATCTCGTTCCTAGATCCCCATAAAATGAACTAGATCTTGAAGTGGTCTATTAGTTTGTTGACGAAGAAGGCAAGACCTGCCCATTCACGGATGGCTCGTTGCTAATTCTTCAGCTCTTATCAAACCTTGGGAAACATCTACTCCAATCATCCACTAATTACAAAATTACTCGAAATAAACACTTGCAATTTTGCAAACCAAAATGTTGTGGTTACCCGGACACAAGGACATTACTGAGGCTGATATTGACAATCATGCAAAATTAGCAACTTAAATGACTACTACTAACATAACTACGCTGAAACCAGGACCCCAACAAGATAGTACAAACAAAAATACTCAAAGGCTGGGAAAAACACTCGTTCCATACTGAAAACAATTTATTGGGAATAAAATGCAATGTTACTGGATGGTCAAAGAGACAAGACGTAGATTCAAAAAGAGACCAAGTTGTTCTCACAAGACTACGTACTGGACATACATACCTGACACATTCTTACATAATGAACAAAAAAGACAAGCCTACCTGTACGCATTTCAACACTGGACTAACTGTAAAACACCTACTAACAGAATGCAGATTACGAACTTACTTGAACATTCTACATGACTTAAAAGAACTACTGACTGAGGGTAGCCCTCATATCGCCACTATTCTGACATAATTTAAATACAATTGGGCAGTTTGAGAATATTTAATTACATATTTTAAAATTTTTAATGTGTGTGCGTGTGCGCGTGCGTACGTGTGTGTGTGTGTGTGTGTGTGTGTGTGTGTGTGTGTGTGTGTGTGTGTGGGTGTGTGTGATGTGTTTAAATTTGAATGATATATCCCAGCTTTTATGAATATTTGTTGTCTCTAAGTTACCAAATTATCTGTTCACATAATTATTTACCACTTTTATAATTCTAAGTTGTGTCCGTGTTTCTTGATTCATTTAGTGTATTGCGTTGCCTCCTATATTGTTTACAATAAATAAAGTTATCAGACAAGTCAGTGAAATGAGTTCTCATTCGTACCATATTTTAGTTAATTTTTTTTTCCATTTCCAAGTTACACGTAAAAATAAATTTAAATATTTTATCAGATTAACCTTTTATAGTTATTTCAAAAAGTCTTGAAGTATATACTAGTTGTCGTGAAACCAGCCAGTAGAACGTCAGCTTAAAAGTAACTATTTTAAGAAAATGCTAAAACATATAACTTTTGTTTTTTCACAAGGAAACTGCAAACACCATCCTCTCTATATTGATCACTATTTAAATCCCATCTTTCAGCGATTTATTCAGGTTAAACTCATGACGCCAATTATGAAACATTTCCTCAAATATTCATGGATGCAGGAGATGTAGAAAATGAAGTCCGTTCAAAATGATATATATGTATGTATATATTTGTCTGTTAAAGCTCGAGTGGTTGCAATGTTTGGCTGATCGTTAATAAACTCCATATTTAATCGTTTTATGTAAAAAGCAAGATCAAGTTCGTTAATGGCTGAAATCGGACAAGTTTGAGTGGGGTTTAGAAGGGAGGATTTTCGAAAATTCGAAATACCTCCGTTACGATACGTCGGATCGAAGACTTTTACAGAAGCAATCTTATTGCAAATTTAATTTACTATAAATAATATTATATAAATGTTTTCTCTATCTTGAATATTAACCGAGATATTTGCATTTTTATTTAGTATGTGGGGTCGGACGAGATGAGATCGCCTATTGTCGGTATTGTTCGTGAGATTCCGCCGAAAAGTAGTTTGTTTCCGTAACTGTTCTGCTCTCGTGAAATTAATTTAGAGACTCATTTAAGCTTTTACTTTGTGAGATATATGCAAATACGTTCTGTTGATCCCCCTCTCCCTTCTCTAGCTCTTGGACTACTGAAATTTGATTTATTAAAATACAAATTGTTCTGATATATATATATATATATATATATATATATATATATATATATATATATTCATGGATTCATGAGACGTGGGACAGTCCGCGCATGGGGGTGGGGATGGGTGGTAGGCTTGGTGGGGATGAATGGACCATGTACTACCCAAGCTGAACATATATGCCAGCATGCCGTACACTTGCTCCAGCTCTTTAAGCTACACTACATAAACACTGAGGGCTAATGTTTTCAGGGCATCCAATACATATCCGTACCTCACGAGAGTGGTTAACAGATTGATAACGGGAGCATGCGCAATAGCCTTCTTTGCTACTGCGCATCCTAGCCACTGTCTCACGTCTTATGAATCCAACTATATATATATATATATATATACGTATATATATACCCGTAAAAGTGAATAGGTCTTAGTATGTTAGTAATCACTACTTCGGTGTTGTTTAAAAAGAAATACCTGCAACGTACCTCAACGTATGCGTAAACGAATTTGCTAAATGAATCCAAATTTATTTTTGGTCTTTGAGGACGTAAAGGCACTAATAATGCGTTCTGAGCCAAATAAATTACTCGCATGCAGTTGGGGTTATATTGATTTAACCGTCTGGAAGAACTAAATTAATTAAGT
This sequence comes from Riptortus pedestris, assembly GCA_019009955.1. Lineage (NCBI taxonomy): Eukaryota > Metazoa > Arthropoda > Insecta > Hemiptera > Alydidae > Riptortus > Riptortus pedestris. The sequence continues at coordinate 23,926,314 of CM032233.1, forward strand.
TGTGAAAATAAATGAATGACTTTAATTAAAAAATCTACGGTTTGGGAAAGTATTGTCATTCTTGACGTAAGCAATTTTGGCTAAGTGAATAAAATGGTGATTGTGATATTTTTGATAAATTTTCTTTTTAATTATTGTTTTTTTTCCGAATTTATTTTTTATGGGGAAGGTATACCACAAAATATTAATTTTATGCAGCATCGTGGTTAATGAAATGCTTTATATTTAGGCAAATCATTTTTAGTTTAACCCATCTACTATATGCTTATACGTACCCTAGTATACACACACACACACACACACATATTGTGTGTGTGGGTGTGTGTCTATGTGTCTGAACACTAAAAAAAATGTTTTATTATTTTATATAAAACTTTATAATGTCAGACATTATTTGTACTCAGGCAATCTTTGTAGTGGGCGAGTTAAAGGGGTTGGTGTTCCCAGAGAAAAGAGGTGTCAAAAACATGAGACTGGTTTAAGCCTCAAAATCACAAGAGATAAAAAGATTTAAGCGGAAAGAATAAAGAAACGCTTGAAGGTGTTGTGGTTTTAGAAAGGCGGACCATTTCATTCCCTCTCGGGCCAGAAAAATTTCCAGATTTACGAGAAATGAAGGCAAATAAAATGTCACGGCTTGAGGGGGAAAAGCGAGCAGAGAATGAAAAACATCGTTACTGAAAATGTTAAATAAACATTAGAACCGTTCAATTCGTTTTCTGAGAAATACTTTCATTTTATATTCATCACTTTGTCCTGGGACGATAACCATATTTTTCTTGTTAAACTTAGGTTATGCCTGGGAATTTAGAATATGAAGGAATTTATAGAATTTTTAAATAAATAAATACACAAACACACACACACACACACACACACACACACACATACATATATATATATATATATATATAAAATGTAAAATTAAAGATCAATTTCGTTACCGGCTGAAATCGGACAAGTGGGATTTCACTCCTGGAGTGAAGGAGAATTTCGAAAATTCAAAATATCTCCGTTATTACAGGCCGTATCAAAAAATTCAACGAATCAATCTTACTGCAAATTTACTTGCATTAAATTATTATATAGTAATGTCATGTGTTGTAGTAAGTGTGACAGTCCCAAGAGTATTGCATGTAATTCAGCGGTGTATATACTACACTGGAAAATTATGGTTTTATTGACCACGTACTACTCGTTGTATTTTTTAGCAGATTTCCCGTAAGGGAAATCAGCTATTGAGGTCGTACTCACGACGGGTTTTTCGAAAAATTTCTTCAAATGTCCATCGATCCTACCTAGGAGATGACGAAAATGAGGTTCGTTCAAAACTGTATATATATATATTTGTCTGTTACTGTGTAGTTTTACCAGTTTAAGGATTGCCAACTACTTGCGATACACCCTGTCTAATTAACCGTTTTATTCGAAGATTAAATCCCAAATATTGTATTCAACATAATAATATTATTATACGAGATACATGCAAATATGTCCTGGTGACCTCCCTTCTTAAGTTTTTGGACTACATCAATTTGATTGATTGAGATAAAAATTATTCTGATTCATTATTAATTACAATACTAGATATAGTAAAAAGTTTTCAATCAAATTAATATGTTATATTCAGATATATTACTGTAATTGTTTTCCTTTCCGGTAAGAAGTTGGTAGAAATGTTTGTTTACATTTCAGATGCTTTCCGTCGGTAGGTTTCTTATTTTCGTTTGTATTTATTCACTTAATATTCATGGCGGTGTTGTGTTATCGGTATGTAGATTTATCTATTGTCTAACTTCGCGATGGAAATCTGCTTATTTTACGCAGTCCCTGCGTGACGGACTTTTTTTTTTTTTAGAAATAGAGACTATTGTGAGATACGATCAGTAATATGCCATTCCAACATTTGGGAAATCTACTTATTACACTCAGCCCTAGTGTGGCGGACTTTTAGTTTCATCCTGCCAACTAGCCCAGGTAGTTAGTTATATAAGTCAGAGGAGTCAGTGGTCAATAGGAGACGGTTCTGGAGAAGAGTTAATCTCCTAGCTACAGCTAAGGGAATGATAGTCCCGTTGTTGTTATCAGCCGCTACTGACAGCTGAACTTGCTCAACCATGCGACCCCGATTATCCGCCCTTTCCTCCCTCCTTACCGCTGATAGGACCACAACTTGTAATTGCCGGCGTTCTGACCTTCCGCCTATCAGAAATGGGTTTTTTTAGGAGATTCCCCCGCAGAAAAATAGATTAAGATTACAACCTCAACTCATGTCTCCAATGTCTTCAAATATCCTCCGATCTTACCCAGAATTTTTAATATGCATTCTTTTATTCGCAACAACATGCTTAAATATTTCAAGCAAATGATATGAATGATAATAAGAATGACTTGATTATTGACTTGAGGAGGGAAGTTGTCCATTGACAATACCCACAGTGGAGGGAACATTGGGTTGTATTACATGTAGTTATACTGTGCACTACACGAGAAGATCTCTTGGCCACTTGAGACGTCGCCTTGGGTTTTCTGTAATATGTTTAGATGAAAGTGATTCGACTAAAGGATTAAGATGTGAGGGAAGGAGAGAGTGGACTCTCTGATATCGGGATTTGGCGATGGTATGGACAAAAGGAATGTTGAGGTCGTTATGGAGTGTTAAATTGGATACGTAAAATGGGGAATCTGTAATTTTGCGGAGTATTCTGGATTGGAGGGTTTCGATTTTTTAGGAATTTGAAGGTTTAGAGGAACCCTAAAGTTCAAGTCCGTATATCCATATTTGTCAGATTACTGTCTTATAAATCAGTCGTTTGTTGTCTAGTGATAGTTTAGGTCTGTTGTCTAGTAGTCTTAGTAGACGTTTGTACTGTCGATTCAATGTTTTTTAATGTGAAGTGAGGTTTCCTAGTTAGTCGCTTGTCTAATGTGAGTCCTAGATAACGAATAGATACCTAATTTGTGATTTTTGTGGAATTAGCGTGCTGTTGAGTGTAACTGGAGGAATAGCTGTGGAATGTAAAATTAACTGTCAGGAATGAGAATTATATTTCAATATATTTACCTTACATAGACAGTCAAATTAAACATGGGTTGAGTTTAACTTTTATTGATCAGTTGTTTTTTATTAATTTTATTTGTAATTATCTTACTTACTTTAATATTTTATTTTATTATTATTAATTTTTTTAAATTATATTTCATTTGATGGTTGATAAACTTGTACATATTGTAAAATAAAAATGTATTTAACCCTAGAATGGTAGTGAACGTAAAAATTACGTATGATCTGGTTTGAACTGTTATCAAAGGGCCGGGCCGTTAACGACCCCACCACCCTCACCCCTCAGCTATGAGCCCTCCAGACAGTTCGGACTTGACCTCCGCCAAGTGCAGCTAAGTGAACCTTCACACACATCCAATACTATTTTTTGAAATAAAAACGACACGTAATATTTACGTATCAATATCATTAACCGCAACTTTTTGGCACGTAAAATTTACGTATCGCTACTAATAACCGGTTTTTATGCCATAACTTAGTTAATGTTATTCTCAATTTATTTTATTCCAATTTATTTTCTATTAATGTTTTTAACTTTTATTTTTGAATATAAAAAAAGACAAATATGTGTAAAAAGAATATAAATAATCTGTTTATAGTTTCGGAAAAATGGAGAAAAAATATTCATTGGATGAAGAAATCAGAAATTTGTTGAAAGAACTCTCCGATGAGTCAGATGGGAAAAATGACAATTATGAAATAGATGGTTATGGATAGGAGAGCGATGATGATCCGGAGTATTCTCCAAGTGATGAGGAGGTTGAGCCTTCGGAAATAATTGCAACACAGAAATAATTGCGACACTAGATAGCGATGAGAGTGAGAAAATTTTAGAAGACATCAAGGCAATCGAAGAAAGAGAACAAACACAGAGGAAAAAAACCTAAAACCTCTCAACCACACAATATTGACAGATCAGTCACAATAAATGTAGAAGGAGGGGTTGTGCTTGGTAAGAATGGATATGATTGGAGCACACAACCTCCGGAACGTGTTTCGAACAAAGCGCCTGAAAGGAATGTCGTGCACATTATTAGATATTAACGTAGATATGTTAAAGATAAGTGTATGTTTTAATAAAATAAAAAATTAGTCACAAACATTAACAAATTTTGAATAATTTCACCAATTACCAGTTGCACACGTAAAATTTACGTATCAATACCATTAAGAGGGAAATAATATCACTACCATTATAGGGTTAAACATAATAATAATAATAATAATAATAATAATAATAATAATATGCCATGTGGCAATGGGGCATGTATTCAAATAAATAACTCTTCATAGGGTTACTATGAGGAGAATATATATATTTAATGGAAGAAACTAATTTTCCTGGCCTTCAATTGATTAAGAAACCACGATATATATCCGTGTGTGTATATAGTATCAATGGAAATGTGAAAAATGTTTTTTCTTTTGAAATGATCATTAGCACAGCCACTAGGCTATATTTCCACTCAAAGGAAATATGCTCAAATTAAAAAAGAATCCGTTGCTCCCAATCGGGCAGAGAAGGGAAAGGAAAGCTTTTGTGGTGGAATATTTCATCTGGCTGCGAACCTCTCACAGCTGATGAAGCGGAACTTACTCTATTTATGCAGAAGGCAGTCAACCTAATAGCGGAGGACAATTTCCCTCGCTAAATATTTTTTAAATGTCAGTCCCCATAAAGCTGAACACTCCCGCTGCCCCCTTGCCATTAGTTCTGGGTCAAATACCCCCTCCGATCCGTCCCACGCCCCCAAGGTCCCTCCTTACTCCCTCCCACTTCCAACGATGTGAAAGATGAAAGAAAATCTTCATTCATGAATATGGTAGAAAAAGAAATTAACTCATATAAAAATCATTACAATCAATACGGTTATTTTCGGGGTGCTTTCACTTTAGCTAGGGATTATTATGACAGAGTTCATCATGAAATATTCATCTTTTTTTTAAAATTTAATTAGTAACTGATAATCAAGGATTTTTATGCCTTATAAGATCTGTTATAATTTCACAGAAGCTTGGGAATGTAACGAACAAGATAAAGAAAAGTCTGTCGCGCAGGTGCTGCGTTAACTAAGTAGATTTCCCACGTGCGACACGTATTTGCATACATGATATAATTTTTTCTTAAAGTGTTTTAATATAAAGTTTGGCAACGATCAGACAAAAATTGCGACCGCTGAAGCGTTAACAGACACAGACACACACACACACACACACACACACACACACACACACACACAGACACACACACACACGCACACACAAATATATATATATACACACACACACACACATATATATATTTCTGGGAGTGTGTGTGTGTGTGTGTGTGTGTGTGTGTGTGTGTGTGTCTTTTAACGCTCTAGCGGTCGCAATTTTTGTGTCATCGTTAACAAACTCGATATTTAAACGTTTTAAGAAAAAATTATATCAAGTTCGTTAAAGACTAAAATTAGACCAGTGGGGGGGGGGTGTTATTGTATTAAATTTTTAAAATTATTAATATCCCCGTTATTATTCGTCGAAACGAAAAATTGTACATTGTTGTAAATATATATATATATATATATATATATATATATATATATATATATATATATATATAAAATTTGAACAGGCCTCATTTTCGTCATCTCCTAGGTAGGATTGACGGTCATTTGAAGAAATTATTAGAAACTCCCATCATGAGAACAACCTCAATATCTGATTTCCCCTAAGGGAAAAGTGGTGAAAATGTATATAAGAGCATTTATAGGAAATTAATGTTCAATAGAATTGGATCTATACTATTTTTCAAACTGATAGAGATATTTCGAACGCCCCCTCCCCAACCTCCCCTCCCACTGGATGACTCTCTCTCTCTCTCTCTCTCTCTCTCTCTCTCTCTCTCTATATATATATATATATATATATATATATATATATATATATATAGATATATATGGGCGGGCATTCATAGGCGTCAATCTTTTATCTTTGGTACAAAACCACCAAAGATTAAATATTAAATAGATAAACAGCGTATATTTAAAACAGCATAACCTATATGCTTTATCTAAATTGTCTTCTATAGATTCAATCCAGAATAGCATTTCTCCCTTGACAGTTAACATGATTGATTGACAGAGAAAGCAACGACAAATGTACTATATCATGGGACACAAACCATTTTATTCTTTGGAGCAGTCTTATATGGCGGATATTTTAGCGAAACTACAAAAATCGAATACCCTTTTACATTTATTAGAAATATAACACATTTATAGCAAACGCAATTGTTATCATTTATTATTAAATAAATCCATCTGAAAATAGTTATATATTCATTAGTTGTTGAGCAATACAATGCTATATTGGCCCTAACAAACCCAAGTAAACAGAAAAATAAAACAAGAAGAAATTAAACTGACAAAAAAATAAATAGATAGCTAAGAACACGAAAAATCAGAAACATAGTTATCAAGTCATAATAACTTATAAAAGGAAACTACAAAATAGAAGTAACTAAAAAAATAAAAGAAATATTATCAGAAAACTGAAACATATCTTTTAAAATATCTATGTGATTAAAAAGTCCGTCACGCAGGGGCTGCGTAAACTAAGCAGATTTCCCGCTTGAAGTTTAACAATACATACCGGTAACACAACACCGCCGTGAATATTAAGTGAATAAATACGAACGATAATAAGAAACATTCGACGGAAAGCATCTGAAATGTAAACAAACAGTTCTGACAACTTATTACCGGAAAGTAAAACAATTACTCTAATATAGCTCAATATAACGAATTAATTAGATTGAAAACTATTTACTATATCTAGTACTGTAATTTATAATGATTCAGAATAAGTTTTATCTCAATCAATCAAATTTAAGTAGTCCAAAACTTAAAAAGTCCGTCACGCAGGAGCTGCGTAAACTAAGCAGATTTCCCTCGTGAAGTTTAGTAATAGATAAATATACATTCTGCACAACAACACCGTGAATAAATACAAACGGAAATAAGAAATGTTTCATCCAATTTCAATAGCCTGCCGACAGGAAGCGTTAGGTTAGAAATGTAAACAAACGGGTCCCGCCTCACACCGGAAAGAAAAACAATTACTGAAATATATCAGAATATAACACATTAATTTTATTGAGAACTATTTACTATATCTTGTACTGTAATTAATAATGAGTCAGAATAATTGTTATCTCAATCAATAAAATTTTAGTAGTCCAAAACTTTAAGATGGGGGGGGGGGAGTCACCAGTACATATTTGCATGTATCTCGTATAATAAAGGTCTCTTGAATACAATTTTTGGTATTTAAACTTCCAATAATGTGATTTATTATGTATCAGAGTATTGTTTACGTAACATGAGTAGAAGTGGCGTTTTGGTGAAAACTGAAAAATGCAAATATCTCGGTTAATATTCAAGATAGAGAATAAATGTATATAACAATATTTATAGTAAATTTAATTTGTAATAAGATTGATTCTGTATAATTTTTCGATCCGACGTATAGTAACGGAGATATTTCGAATTTTCGAAAATCCTCTCCTCTAAACCCCCCCTCCCACTGGTCCGATTTCAAACTTGATCTTCCTTTTTATATAAAACGACTATATATCATGTATGGTAACGATAATACGAAAATTGCGACCGCTAGAACGGTAACACACAAATATATATATATATATATATATATATATATATATATATATATATATATATATATATATATATATATATATATATATATATATATACAGTTTTGAACGGACCTCATTTTCGTCATCTACTAGGTAGAATCGATGGACATTTGAAGAAAAATGTCGAAAATTCCGTCATGAGTACAACCTCAATAGCTGATTTCCCTTAAGGGAAATCTGCTAAAAGGGAGGGGGTCACCAGAACGTATTTGTTTCTATCTCGTATAATATATCTCTCTTGAAAACAATATTTGGTATTTAAGCTTCGAATGATGTGGTTTATTTCATAACCGAGTATTGTTTATGAAACATGAGTAAAAGTGGGTGTTTGCTTAATGCTGAAAACTGAAAAATGTAAATATTTCGGTTAATAATCAAGATAGCGAATAAATGCCCGATTTCAGCCATTAACGAACTTGATCTTTCTTTTTACATAAAACGACTAAATATCGAGTTTGGTAACGATTAAACAGGTATTTCAACCACTAGAGCAGTAACGGACAAATATATATATATATATATATATATATATATATATATATATATATATATGTGTGTGTGTATATAAAGTTTTGAACGGACCTCATTTTCGTCATCTCCTAGGTAGGATCGATGGGCATTTGAAGAAAAATTTCGAAAATCGCGTCATGGGTGCAAACCTCAATAGCTGATTTCCGTTAAGGGAAATCTGCTAAAACTATCATGGAAGATAAATTATAAACAATGATATATTATAAACGTAAAAACTACTGTATAAAAAATAAATAAATATGTAAATAAAGACAATCTCTCTCTCTCTCACACATACACACACACACACACACACACACACACACGCGCGCGCGCACACACATACACACACACAGATACACGCAAACTATGTTATATTTTAAACATCAATATCCACTCCTTGCTAAACTTATTCTTATTACGAAAAATATACAACTCCCATGTATGAACAACATCTGTATGGGTTCACGTTAGATGAGTTTGGGTGAAGTCCATCCCTTTGACAATTTATCTTGAGATAGGACTTACAAAGGTATTACAATTTAAATTTTAGTGTGAACGATGCAATTGAAACATTGAATATTTAATATTGATAGATTCATTTTTGTGTTTTAGGTCAGCCAGTCCCCTGTTCAGTAGCTGTATTGAGCGGAATGTAAATAAATAAACGACATTAATAGGGATGCTAATCGCTTTATTTGTACTGAATGACACATAGTGATTTCTGACGAAACTTCAGATACTTCGCTTTCTGGGCATAAATTGATAATGTAGTCCATGTTAAACATTTCATGTAAAACTACTATAAAAATGAAGTTTTTTAATGTCTGAACTCGGACCCATCGATTTAGAGGGGAGAAATAGAAAATTCTAATATATCAACTATTACGAGTCGGGTTGGAAAAGTGTAAATAGAGAATTCTACTTTAAAATAAACCCCATTTATTGAAGCTGTTCTTATCGATATACCAGTGACAATATATTGAAAATTAGGTGGTAAAAATGAGTAGCTTCACAATAGCAGTAGCGTAAGAATATTTGGTATTTAAGCTTCCAATAAAGTGGTACATGATATAAAAGCTTATAGCTAATATGACATGAGTAGGAGTGTTGCTTTAATTAAGACTGAAAACTAAAAAATGCAAATATCTCGGCTATTATTCAAGATCAAGACAAAACATATATAACAAAATTTATAGTAAACTAAATTTGCAATATGATTGGTCCTATAAACAACTTTTCAATCCGACACATTGTAACGGTGATATTTAGAATTTTCGAAATTATCCCCTCCCATCTCACCCGCACTGGTTCTATTGTCAGCAATAATCAAGTTTGATTTTTAATTTTACATAAAACGTTTACATGTCGAGATTAGTTACGATCGAACAAAATCACGACTGCCTGAACGTTAACAGTAAACACACATGCACACACTTTTAGCAGATCTCCCATAAGGGAAATCAGCTGATGAGTTCGAACTCATGACTCGATTTTCGAAAAATGTCTACAAATGTCCATCGATCCAACCAAGGAGATGACGAAAATGAGGTCCGTTCAAAATGATATCTATATATTTGTCTGTTAATGCTCCAGTGGTCGCAATGTTTGGTTGATCGTTAATAAACTCGATATTTAATAGTTTTATATAAAAAGCAAGATCAAGTTCATTAATGGCTGAAATCGGATAAGTTTGAGGGGAGTTTAGAAGGGAGGATTTACGAAAATTCGAAATACCTCCGATACGATACGTCGGATCGAAGACTTCTACAGAAGCAATCTTATTGAAAATTAAATTTACTATAAATATTATTATGTACATGTTTTCTCTATCTTGAATATTAACCGAGATAGTTGCATTTTTATTAAGTATGTCGGGTCGGACGAGATGAGATCGCCTATTGTCCCCATTGTTCGTGAGATTCCACTGAAAATTAGTTCGTCGGTTTTCGTAACTGTTCTGCTCTCGTAATTGGTTTAGAGACTCATTTAAGCTTTTAATTTGTGTGATATATGCAAATACGTTCTGTTGATCCCCTCTCCCTTCTATAGCTCTTGGACTACTAAAATTGAGTTATTAAAATATAATTTTTTCTGATTCGTTATAAATGGCAGTACTAAATATAGTAAACAGTTTACAATAAAGTTAATATGTTATATTCAGATATATATCAGTAATTTTTTTTCTTTCGGTGTAGAATATGTCTATCTGTTGAGCTCTGAGTGATCAGAATAAGTTTCCGTTGGGAGCTTATTAAAATTAACTGAAAGATTTCTCATTCCTGTTTGTATTTACTCACGGTGGTGTCAAGTGTTACCAGTATGCAGATTTCTCTATTGTAAAACTTCAAGTGGGAAATCTGCTTAGTTTACGCAGCCCCTGCGTGACTGACTTATTTTGAACAGGCCTCATCCCCGGGCTAGAACTGATGGACATTTGAGGACATTTCGTTCCATAAGTACAACCTGAATAGCTGATTACCTTTTAAGGAAATCTAAAATTGCAAATTTCTTCGTACTTTTTAGAGATTAATAAAATAGGTACAACTATTTTTTTAAATCATGAAACCATCTATAAATTATGTTCAATGCATTTTTTGATGGGATATATTGCAACGGAGTTACTCTATATTAATTTTAAATGGAATACAGTTAAACGAAGTGCAACAAAAGATTTATTTTATTTTGTATATAATGGAGTTACAAGGAAGTAATGTAGTGGGTAGATCAGATTTTTCATGATTTACATGGTGATTATAGTCATATAAAGACTGCCTAGTTCTTTCTCCTTGCCTGAATCGTAATGTGGTATTCGGTGTATCATATGCCTCTCTGGTAGAGAAATTCTCCGAGTGCTTATTAGTATTATTTCCTGTATGGAGTTTGTGTACACGGCATGCAATTAATTTAAATTTCATAGAGGGCAACTTTAATCGAAATCAATCGATCAGGTGTGTTTGGGCCCCGGTAGGAATTTCCTCGTAAATCTGTTAGCCCACTCCGCAAAATGGGATAATTTATGACGTTTCTGCTCTAGTGGATTCATGCCCCTTAAGCTCAATTGATAAAAATAATATTTCTCTGTCCACAACAGCTGGTTTCAGACATGAATAAATGTTCAAACTTTCAAAGGACATTTCCAACGTTCCCTTTAACAACAGACGTATTTTATTACTTTTAATTTATATGAGTTAGAGGTATGATTCGTAGACAAAGGAAAAAAAAAACCACAATATTAAAGAATATAGTCAAGTGAGTTACTGTCTACATTGCTGTCATAAATCATATAGCATAGAAAGTAATTCTTACTAATATAATAGGTGAGCTAAAATAAAAATAACAACTAAAATAAAGTCCGTCACGCAGGGGCTGCGTAAACTAAGCAGATTTCCCAAGCAAAGGTTTACAATAGATTAATATAAATGATGAGTAATGAGAGATCTTTCAGTAAATTTAAAATTCAAGTTAATAATCTCTACAGCAGAAAGCGGCTGAATTGTAAACAAACTGGCCTGTCAACCTCGTAGCGCTGAATAGATAGTTAGACCGGAACGACTAAAAATTAATGAAATATATCTGAATAGAACATATTAATTTCATTGAAAACAATTTACTAAAGCTAGTGCTGTAATTTGTAATGAATCAGAATCGGTTTTACCTCAATCACTCAAATTTTAGTGATCCCAAAACAAAAGAAGGGGAGGGGGAGATCAACAGAACGTATTTGAATATATATCTCACTAGGTAAATGTTAAGTAAAAACAATATTTGGTATTTAAACTTGTAATGAAGGGGTTCATGATATAACAGCTAATTGTTAATATGACATGATTAGAAGTGGGGGTTTGCTGAAGGCTCAAAACTGAAAAGTGCAAATATCTCAGTTAATATTTAAGACAGAGCATAAATGCATTGAAAATATTTATAGTACATTGTAATAGCAATAATATTGGTTCTATTCAATTTTTCGATCCGACGTATAATAATGGAGATATTTCGAATTTTCGAAAATCCTCCCCTCTAGATCCTATTTCAGTCATTAACGAACTTGATCTTTCCTTTTACATAAAACCTTTAAATATCAAGTTGATAACGATCAAACAAAAATTGCGACCGCTAGAGCGTTTACAGACATACTTATATATATATATATATATATATATATATATATATATATATATATATATATAAAATTTTGAACGGACCTCATTTTTGTCATTTCTTGTACTGGATCGATGGCCATTTGAAGAAATTTTTCAAAAATCGTGTCATGAGTATGACCTCAATAGCTGATTTCCCTTAAGAAAAATTTGCTAAATTAAGCAAAAAAAAAATGGAAATCAAAAATTAAAAATATCTTCGTCATTATGAGTCGGATCGAAAAATTGTATATTATCGATCTCGTTGAAAATGTAAATTCTTATAAATGTTGTTTTATTCACTTATTTTCAAGAGAAAAAAAAATCTTGGATATTATCCCATTGGAGATATTTTCATTTGACAATTTTTAGCCTTCAGAAACCCCCACTCCTACACATCTCACATTACCAATAAGCTGTTATATCATGAAAAACCTTATTCCTAGCTTGACTATCAAATTTGGTTTTCAACAAACATTTACTAAAAGTGGGCGTTTAATGAAGGCTGAAATTAAAAACAAAAAATATTATTAATATGTCCCTAGTAGGAGTAGGGGTTTACTGAAAGCGGAACTCATTACAAAAAATACAAATATCTCGGTTAATACTCATTATACGGAAAATATGTATAGGACAATATTTATAGTAAATGTAATTTGCAATAAGATTGAATTTATACAATTTTTCGATCCGACGTATAGTAACGGAGATATTTCGAATTTTCGAAAATCCTCCCTCTGAACCCCCCCTCCCACTAGTCCGATTTCAGCCGTTAACGAACTTGATCTTTCTTTATACATAAAACTACTAAATTTCGAGTTTCGTAACGATCAAACAAAAATTGCGACCGCTAGACAACTATCTGTAACAGACAAATATATATATATATATATATATATATATATATATATATATATATATATATATATATATACAGTTTTGAACGGACCTCATTTTCGTCATCTACTAAGTAGGATCGATGGACATTTGAAGAAAAATGTCGAAAATTCCGTCATGAGTACAACCTCAATAGCTGATTTCCCCGAAGGGAAATCTGCTAATAAACAATTATCTTGGTGATAGATGGTGAACAAGTGTGTAGAAAAATATTTATAGAAACATATATTTAAATGATTAGTTATATACTATTTTTCGTTCTGACCCATTATAACGAAGGTATTTTGAATTTTCGATTTTTAGCAACTAATGATAAAGCAAAATTTTCTAGACCATTAAAAGGCTGGTTTGTGTGAGTTTTTTAAACGGACCTTATTCTTGTTCTCTTCAACATAAAATCGGTAGAGATTTCAGGACATTTTTTTGAAAATCACATCATGACTTTACAACTTTAACCCTTCGCTAGGCGCGTGGCTACGGGCGTAGCCATGACAAAGTTTAAATGTTCGTAGCAAGGGCATGGGTGGGCTGGGAGCTTTTGGCGAACTAATACCTTCCTAGGCAGGATATGTCTATTAGTCAGTATGCAAGTGACTTTGGCCCTGCTTACAGCAGATTTTTAATTCCCCGTGTGTTACCGGTGTAGCCAACGCGCCCAACGGTGTTACAGCTACGAGAATTGGCAATCGTTTTGTTATGTTGTTTTTTCAAAGTTATGATAACAAATAAAGTTAAGATGGCTTTTCCCCGAGCCAACACAGTTCTGTGAAACGCACCAGTTATCCAAATATTCTTTCTCAATGGTTGCGAGAAGTTTCATCGAGTGAGGAGTCTGAGGCGAATGATCTACCAACAAACTTGAAGCAACGAGCGAAGGAACTCTTGAATTTGCCAGAAGAACATACCCAACCCATTATAATCGCTAAAGACACTATAAGTAGATGCAATTTCTCTGAAGGACCGGCAAAGAAAAAGAAAACACCCAGAAACATGTGTGCAAAATGTAAAAAGAAAATATATGTAAATATCATATGTGGCAAATTTGTCCCGACTGTTTCTAAAAGCGGCTGTATATGTATTTACTATATTTTGTACATAGTACTTTATTTTCCATCAATAATTTTTAATAAAATAAAGTTCTTTTACGTGTTTGCTTATAGAAAGTATATTAATGGGCTTTCATTAAAAAAAAAAAAAAAAAATGTTATTCACTTCAATAAAAACTGATTTCGATTTGTTCACCGTTATAATTGCTTAAAAATTGTATACATTAAATTTGATTTTTTTCTTAAGTAAATCATATTTAAGTAATGGCTACACCTGTAGCCAACGCGCCCAAGTGTGTCATTAACTAGGACGCGCCTATCGGAGGGTTAATATCTGACTTCAAGGGAATGATGTCAAAGTTGTAACTTGTAGAACAAGTAAACATATTAAATAAAAAAACCGAATGAAGTAGTGTTTTTACTTGTTGACCTTCGGCCACAAAAATATAATTATTAATATGTTTAACGCTACATATTTAAACGTTTTTGATTATTCTGAATTAGGGATTACTCCGTGTATTCGGTCGAGTTCTTTTTTAGCATGTAAAGCATTCATAGTTGTCCTTGCTGTGTAGCTTGTAATCTTGATGAAACCGAGTGGTTTCATTCAATTTAACCCACGTCCATTTATCTCACTACCTTCATTCGAGCATTCACCGCAAATACAAATCTTTCAGTTCCACTGGACCATCCAACTTGCTATCTGGAGTGAAAAGCAATCGATTTTTTATTTTATACGAATTGTTGGAAAAAAAAGCATGATTCTGGAACGTTGTAGCTGCCATGGTCGTTATGCATGCGTTTCCTAGTGGGTTATTTGTCAAATTTACCATCGAAAAGTAGTTAATCGTACTGTACCCAACAAAATGGCCATTAGTGTTCTTTATATTTTACAAATAATGGAATAATACTCTGGTTATTGGTTGCTCATTTTTTATTTTCCATTTTACTGGCTAAATATATATATATATATATATATATATATATATATATATATATATATATATATGTATAAATATATGCCGACACAATGATGACAAATATTCTATATGTAAGTCTTCGGCACAAAGAATTCGTACATAAGAACGAAAAAAGCGTGCAGAAGCATTGAAAGTTGAACATAAGATTATGATTTGACTTAAAAGCACCTCTCACTTGTAGATAGTGCTGCCTAAATATATCGTAAAATAGTCGTCATAAAAAAAAAAAAAAAAAAAAAAATCGTATTAATTACGGGAAATGGATAATTCCGGCATTGGAGAAATAACGTTTCTAGGAGCAGAAAAAGAATGTTCAAATACACACGGTTTTATAATGTTACTTGATAATATCAATAGTATTGAAGATATTGGCGAATATATATTTTGAGTCGAAAGCAAAGTCCATCTCCTGATTAGAGAATGGGGGTGTAAATCCTTCTTAGCATTTGTATGTGATTGGATAAAGGAAAGATGACAGACAGAAGGACGAAAATAAAAATTTCAATGCTATTAGTCTTTCTAGATTTGAAACACAGAGTATTTTTGTTGTTATATACACATATGTGTTCGCCAGTGAACGTGCGGGTGCATCTTCCACTACTATCATTAAGCTGAAGGTAAACAAGGTGCAGGTTCCATCCACACCTATGGATAACTTCAGTTCACAAGTTCACTACCAGAGCGCACGAGTGTCGGGTTGCGGGAGCCTAGCGTGTATATATATGCACCTGACAGCTCCTCGGGATCACTAATGCCTTTGACTCTCTTAGATTTCCCTCAGAGTGAGTGAGAGAGAGAGAGAGAGAGAGAGTGTGTGTGTGTGTGTGAGAGAGAGAGAGAGAAGGTTAAAAATTTAGACACAGGATTATAGAAAAATAAATAGTTAACATTAAGGACTTAGAATTAGTTTAAAAGGTATATTGGAATCCCGCTTAACAGAGCAGCGCCATTCTAATCGCGGGCGCCCTAAAATTTAACCGAATATTTTGCTATAATCACTTATTTTATTAATACACAAAGATCGTCCTCGGTGCTTAGAAAGCATCAATGAGGAGTTACCACAGACCTATTTCAAATTCTGGAAATCAAAATTAAAAAAAAAATTGGAAAGTACCGCTTGTATGAGGGCAGCCTTAAGGTAAAGCGGGGGCAGGATAAAACATAAGAAGGGGAGAGGGGGGGGAGAGAGAGAGAGAGATTAAGAGGTCACGACCTGCTGATAGACTAGTCCAGACTTCTTTAAAGGAGTTGAGGGTGGTATTGGAAGGAAATGGGTAGGGAGGGAAAGGCCCTGCGGTGGGGGAGCAACTTCTCTTCCTGAGTTATGCAGTGCTCAGATCGCCGCAAACCACACCATCTTCCAGTCACTCTACTGTTTGCCGCTCCTCGTTCAGCCCAATCCAGATCACTCCCTTTTGCCCGATTAATGTTTCCCTTGATGGGTCAATGACCTCTCATTCAGATAGATTCTCAGATATTCTTAAAAAAGCATTATTTCTAGCCCTCATAAATATTCTGAAGTGTTCCTTCAGAACACAGCACGCAGTGTGTGCTTGGCTAATTAACTTGTATCCACATATTTATGCACTTTAAGCAGATTTTGCTTAAGGGAAATCAGCTTTTGAGGTCGTACTCATGACGCGATTTTCTAAAAATTCTTGAAATGTCCATCGATCAAACTCAGGAGATGAATAAAATAAGGTCCGTTCAAAATTATATATATATATATATATATATATATATATATATATATATATATATATATATATAAAATTGTAACCTCTGTCTGTACATTGATTTTTTTCGCGAAATTTCACGATAACTTTTCGTTTCACATGTCCTAGACACCATAACTGCAATTTGTTTCTTTGGTGTCAGTTTGTTTATTTGTTTGTTTGTTTGTTTGTTACCTTTTCACGCATAAACGGCTGAACCGAATTTTATGAAACTTGGTATGTATATTACTACTAACCCAACTTAGACTTTAGGCTATATTAAATTTCTCTGAGACGAACAGAAGTGGGGGTTATAAGAGAAGCCTGAAATTGAAAATAGCGATATTTCGTTTTCTATTGGTTTTTCGGTAATTATGCACATAACAAAAGTTGTTTATTTTGTTATTTAGAGTAACTTTTGTTATATACACTTTTGCCGTATACCGAAGTTTAAATGCGTTATACGCTAAAAATTATAGCGGGAGTCAACAATATTATTTGCCAAAAAAGACTCAACCGAACTAAATAAAACTCGGTATGTGTATTAGCAGTGAGGCCTTCATTATAATAAGCCATACCAACATTTCTATGGACGGGCAGGAGTGGGGGTTATAAGGGAAGACTGAAATTAAAAATAGCGATATTTCGTTTCCTATTGGTTTTTCCGCAAATATAAACATAACAAAAGTTGTTTATTTTGTTATTTCGAGTAACTTTTGTTATATACACTTTTGTCGTATACCGAAGTATAAATGAGTTATACGTTAAAACTTTAGCGGGCACTAACGGTTGAACTGAACTTAACAAAACTCGGTATGTCAATTAGCATTAATTCTTCCATGATTATAAGTTATATTAAAATTTTTAGGTTCGAACGGGAGGAGGGTTATAAGGGAGGCCTGAAATAAAAATTCACCATATTTACATGTATAAGAGACGGGAAATACAAAAATATCGAAGACTGTGAAGCCTTATCGAACAAATAATTCTATTATTAGCAAATCCACGGCAAAGACGGGTATCAGTCCTAAACACTGGGACGGGTAAATGTCAAAATATTGTGCAATGTAAAGCCTGCTAAAAAATACCATCACCATTCAGCCTCAAATGAATTCCCGGGCGAAGCCGGGTATCTGAGCTAGTATATATATATATATATATTTGTATGTTAACGCTCTAGTGGTCGCAATTATTGTTTGATCGTTACCAAACTCGATATTTAATCGTTTTATGCAAAAAGATTCTACGTAGGAGATAATGAAAACGACGCCCATAATACGTTTTTATGATCGATGATAATATAAGTTAAATAAATGAAGTCCCATTCAAATATTTTATATCTCTAATAGAAATTCTCTATGCAATATTCTAGACCTGGCCGACTTATTCGAGGCACTTATAGGCGACACACCAAAACTAGAGAAAATTAAAGAAAAATAACGAAAATAGATTAATAAGTATAGCTGCAACAGCTGATTTCCTTAAGAAAAATTTGCATAAACCGGTAGGTCGATAAATGATAGAAGTGGAAAATGACATAAAATGGGTCTTCTAACCGATAATCTATTATATAATATAATAGATTTGAAGCAATGGAATTGTGGAATATATTAGATTGGAAGCAATGGAAATGTGGAATATAATAGATTGGAAGCAATGGAATTGTGGAATATAATAGATTGGAAGCAATGGAATTGTGGAATATATTAGATTGGAAGCAATGGAAATGTGGAATATAATAGATTGGAAGCAATGGAAATGTGGAATATAATAGATTGGAAGCAATGGAATTGTGGAATATATTAGATTGGAAGCAATGGAAATGTGGAATATAATAGATTGGAAGCAATGGAATTGTGGAATATAATAGATTGGAAGCAATGGAAATGTGGAATATAATAGATTGGAAGCAATGGAATTGTGGAATATATTAGATTGGAAGCAATGGAATTGTGGAATATATTAGATCAATGGAATTGTGGAATATATTAGATTGGAAGCAATGGAAATGTGGAATATAATAGATTGGAAGCAATGGAAATGTGGAATATATTAGATTGGAAGCAATGGAAATGAGAAATATAATAGATTTAAAGCAATGGCCTTATCTTTGCTTATCTTAGTCTTTTTCCTAAAGACAAAAAGAGAAAAGTATTAGTCTTTTTTCCTTATCGAAAAAACTAGGGTGAAACCATATGGCACCGGGATTTCATCACAAATATATTTAAAGATAAGGTCCGTGTGCAAAGGGGAAGAGGAAGGCCGATAAAATCCTATTTTCAAGACATCAAACTATGTTATGGATTTCGGTGGCTATTGTAATATGAAAAGAGGAGCTTCTGAACGCAATGATTGAGACTACTACGCTTAGCCTTTAGATCAGGTATGGGCAACCTTTGTCATGTTGTGGGCCAAACTTTAGTGTGCATATACGATCGCGGGCCGATTTTAAAAGTAGTGCATTTTAAAGTTGTGTTCATACTTTTTGATGATAGATATCAGACATGAAATTATACTACATTGTTATTATAATACAATTTATTAAAGAAAGAAATAGATACAAAAATAGATACAACATTGTAATTAAATCGTAAAATTTGAAATTATTACAAACAATGAAAGTTAAATAGCGACACCGAAATCGATGAGCTTGAATTTGGGAAACTAATCCATCGATGTTTGGATTAATTCCATTGATACACAGACGCAAAGAATTTTCCAACTAATCATCAGTCAGCCTTGTACGATGTTTTGATTTCTTAACTTTCATCATTGAAAAGAACTGTTCGCATTTATAAGTACTGCCAAACGCACAAATCGCTCCTCATCTATCTAAATAGTGCAATATTTTTGTTTCATTGGGTTTTTCAAATTGTCTCGGGGCTTACAAGGCAAATCTTTCAGTGGACCGGATCCGGCCCCCTTGGGCCCGTTGTTGCCCACATATGCTTTAGATCATGATCATGATGATACAGACATGCACACCTACATTATATATATATATATATATATATATATATATATATATATATATATATATATACACGAGTGTTTAAAGAAAAAAAAATGTGAAAATGCTAATTGAACAGTATTCAATGTATATAAGAAGAATAGGAACCAATTTATAATAAGCCGTTTCTTGGAACGCATTGCGAAAGAAAGGATAATAAATAGATGTGTTGAATTACAAAAAAAAAAAATTGTTTTTAGCACAGTGCCCTGACGAGGAAGGCCTAGAAAATCTTATTTTGAAGACAAGAAACATCTTGTGGATCTCCGTATATATTGTAATATGAGAAGAACACCTTCTGAAAAAAAAGTGGTTGCAACTAAAGTAGGCGTTTGTGGTGTAGCAGCTGGGCCACGTTGCCCCTAGTTACCACTTAACCTAAGTCGTAAAATAAAGTTTAGACAGTCAGTTGCTAGTGTACTGCATGAGAAGGCCGCTGTTTGTTGTTTTTAGCTTATTATATCTGCGAACTACAACAGCCGAGCACCACCTCATCATCATACCAGCACAGCTGAAAAGAAGCAGGATTGACCAAAAGAAGTTTAAAAATATGAGTCGGTAACTTTAGAATTATGAACACAGGAATATATAAATGAATTACGGTCCGTCAAGTAAAGTGAGAGGTTAATGTGAGGCTATCCTGCTGGCCGAGTTGGAGCAGAAAACAAAAGCTTGGAAGGATGCTTTCTTGCTGGCCTCTATCTCTGTAAAATATAATTGTTTTTTACTCACGATACCGACTCATGTTTTTAAACTTCTTTTGGTCAATCCTGCTTCTTTTCAGCTGTGTTGGCTTGATGATGATGAGGTGGTGCTCGGCTGTTGTAGTTCGCAGATATAATAAGCTAAAAGCAACAAACAGCGGTCTTCTCATGCAGTACACTAGCAACTGACTGTCTAAACTTTATTTTACGAGTTAGGTTAACCCTCCGTCGGGCGCGTGATCTCTCAGATACACAGTTTCTAGAAAATTATTTGCCACACCCTCTAGCAGAGAGTGGTGTTGTAGTGCTTCGAGTTATGTGCTTTATAGGTCTCCCCCACAAGGTATGTTGTGTCACTGTGTTTAGCGGAGTTGTGTGTTTCACCTGTCAATCAGTTTTATCTCCTAGATACCACGCGCCCGATCTCGTAAGTTTGTTTGAAATCTGTATTTCATAAATATGTACATCAATTAAGTGTCTCTTTATTAAATGGAATCATATAAACCTATTATTCTATTATTTTGCTCAAACTTGAGCTTTCAGAAGAACTTGTACAAGGATATATTGTACGACGCAGTGACAACAGTAGACGTTTACCAACCGAACTTAGGACGAAACTTGAAGACTACAGAGACTCATAAGACAATACATTGAACTCAAGTACAGAACAGCATAAAAAAGTCCCTCTACTACAACGAACAAAAGAAAATGATGTGAACCAAGCAAAACTGAAAACAATTGTAGGTGTACTAATTACTGTTGTGAGATTTGCAGAAACAAAATTTGTTTACAACATAGTTCCATGCTTTGTACTAATTGCAACGCAGCTCTGCAAAAGAAATAACAATCTAACTAGTTTTTTTAAAATGTTTTGATGATTTTCAATAAGTCTTATCTAAAAGTGATTTTGTACTACTTATTTTTGATTGAAGTTATATTTAGATAATTTCTTTATATTGTTCACTAACTGAAATGAATTATGTATAATTAAGGCATGTGCATTTAAACAATTCCTTTTGATATTTGTGTTTTTTAATTATATTTTAAAAATTATCCGTCCACGGTTTTTTTTATATTATAACACTTGTCAATTTTAAAAATTATTTACTTCTTTCAAACAAATACTTCCTCTATTATGGTTTCTAATCACTCACTGAACATTTTAGTGCAAAATATATATTAAAAATCTGTATTTCCGTAAAAACTGTTGAGGATGATCTCTGAGATACACGCGCCCGAAGACGGAATATTCTTGACGCGCCCGACCAAGGGTTAAGTGGTAACTAGGGGCAACGCGGTCCAGCTGCTACAATATCATGATGATAATTGCCCAAAAATTTGAAAAGCCCGGATAGGGGACAGGCGTTCCAACAACGATATCTTTATCTATTCTGCTATAGCGTAATTTCCAAAGTTGTTGCGTTTGGAAGGGCGATTAAAGGGTGAGGAGGAAGGGAAGTTCCATCGGATGTATAATAGGTGAGAAGATAAGGAGGTGCTGATAATCTCTGCTGGGTCGGGAGGGCCCAGTCCCCAATAAATACATAATGGTGGGAAGTCTCAGGTAGGGAGGGCTCGATAAAGCAGCATGCTTGGCGAATTTGCTCACACTTAATTCTGTCTGTCCTCACTTTATTCTATATGCCCAAAAGATCTGTTCCAAAGTGATACCTTTATTCGTTTTAGCAGGTTTCTCTTAAGGGAAATCAGCTGTTGAGGTTGGACTCATGACGCGGTTTTCGAATAAGTTCCATCTATCCTATCCAGGGGATGACGAAAATAAGTTTAAAAATGTCAATGAGAAAGTCCATCACGCAGGAGCTGCGAAAACTAAGCAGATTTCCCGCGAAGGTTTTCAATAGATAAATATCATAAATAAATGCTACCGTGAATATTAAGTGAATAAATACAAACGGCAATGGGAAATATTTCAGTCACATTACAATACAAGTTACTAATCTCTACAACGGAAAGTGTCTGAGTTGTAAACAAACAGGCGAGCCAACCTTGTAGCACTGAATAGATAGATCGGAAAGACGAACAGTTAATGAAATATATCCGAATATAACATATTAATTTTATTGAAAACAATTTACTAAAGCTAGTGCTGTAATTTGTGTACCCGTAATGAATCAGAATCAGTTTTGTCTCAATCACTCAAATTTTTGTAATCCAAGAACAAAAGAAGGGGGGAGGAAGAAGGGACAACAGAACATGTTTGCATATACATATCGCATTTATATATAAAGTAAACGTTCAATGAAAACAATATCTGGTATTTAACCTTGTAATGAAGTGGTTCATAATAAAAGCTTATTGTTAATATGACATGAGTAGAAGTGGGGGTTTGTTGAAGGTTCAGAACTGAAAAATGCAAATATCTCCGTAAATATTCAATATAGAGAATAAAAGTATATAACAATATTTATAGTGTATGTAATGTCCATACAGATTGGTTCTGTACAATTTTTCCGACGGACAGTAACGATGATATTTCGAATTTTCGTAAATCCCCCCCTCACCCCTCCCTACCACTGGTCCGATTTTAGCCATTATCGAACTTGATCTTTCTTTTTACATAAAACGTTTAAATATCGAGTTTCGTAACGATCAAACAAATATGGCGACCACTAGAGCGTTAACAGACAAATATATAGAATTTTGAATGGACCTCATTTTCGTCATCTCCTGGGTAGGATCGATGGACATTGGAAGAATTGTTTTGAAAATCGCGTGATGAGTACGACCTGAATAGCTGATTTCCCTTAAGGGAAATCTGCTAAAACTAAACACCAGTTCAGACACTTATGGAGGCCACTAAAAACATAATGTTTGGTCATACTGTGTCATGAACAACATTTCTTTCGGCATTCAATTTATCTATTTATTTGTATCGCCCCTATGGCGTTTCGTGCACTGGATCGTTATCATGGGATTCCTTTGCCCCTAACGTATATTGAATACTCCTTAATTAGAATCTTGGCATAGTTTTCTTAAAATGTATTAATATATACATCAATTTAGTTTGAACTCTATATAAAAATATATTTATATAAGTGTTATTACAACATGTCCTTAATTAAGAAGGGTTCACTTGGCAACATGTATAAGCAATACATAAACATGGGATAATTCTTATTATTATTAAAGTTATTGACCTGTTTTATTGCCACCAATGTTGTTATGTTTAATATAGAACTAAAAATAAATTTATATATGAATGTATTAATGGGTTTTCGAAAAACATGTGATAATGATAATTAATGAGTATTCTATATACATTAGATGAAAAAAAAGTCCGTCACGCAGCGGCTGCGTAAACTAAGCAGATTTGCCGCGTGAAGTTTAACAATAGATAAATCTACATACCGGTAACACAACACCACCGTGAATAAATACAAACAATAATAAGAAACCTCCTGACGGAAACCATCTGAAATGTAAACAAACGGTTCTGCCAGCTTATTACCGGAAAGAAAAACAATTACTGCAATATATCTGAATATAACGCATTACTTAGATTGAAATCTTTTTACTATATCTAGTACTGTAATTTATAATGAATCAGAATAACTTTTACCTCAATCAATCAAATTTAAGAAGTCCAAAAACTTAAGAAGGGGTGGGTCACCTGAACATATTTGTATATATCTCGTATAACAAATGTCTCTTGAAAACAATATGTGGTATTAAGCTTCGAATGATGTGGTTTATTACATAACCGAGTATTGTTAATGTAACATGGGTAGAAGTGGGGGTTTGCTGAAGGCTGAAAAGTGGAAAATGAAAATATCACGGTTAATATTCAAGATAGGGAATAAGTGTATATAACAATATTTATAGAGCATTTAATTTGCTATAAGATTGATTCAGTATCTTAAAAGATTGGTTAAGTAGTTGGTATTTAAATTAACTCTAAATATTGCAATATTTAACTTTTTTTAAATGTCTATTACTTCTATGTCCTATAGCTACTTACTGCAATTAATTATTACTTTACCTACTTAAAATATTTTGTGCAACCTCTTTGCTTTCCTTTATAGAGAGAATGCAAGTCTATGCGATGGAAATGTATTTAAGATTCTACTTGCAAAACTTTCACCATAAATAATCCTTAGTGAAGGCTCTGGGCCATTACAGACTACTAAACTTTTCGGAAACCCGGAGAAGAAAAGCGGTAAAATATTTAAGGTTTTTAAAAGTTTTGAATCCACAATTGACGAATAACAGTGTTGGCCTTTATTCAGAAACAATTTCATAGAGAATAATATGAGAAGATCTTTGCCTTTTCGTTTCAACGCTTTTCACCCACGAATACGTTGTGATTCGAAAAAATAAAGATTGGCTTTCTGGAGTAAACTCTTTTATGCACTGTATAACTATTAAATCTTCAAAAAGATATTCTTTGTTTGAAAGTAAATTAAACTCTAATATATTTGCCACAATAATTGTTCAATAATAGCTACTGATCAGTTATATCGTATTTTTCAATTGTAGCTCTTCATAATTTATTAAGCATTTCTCCTTTTAGTAATTAAATATTAATAACGATGTCTATAAATTAAAAAGGCGCATTTATATCCTTTAAAAATGATATAAAATTAACTAAATTATAATTTTTATTTATTTTTTATGTTTACAAACATGTTGCCAAGAGTCTGGCCGATTACTGTTAGTATGGTTGTTAATATAATATAACGTATCAAAAATTGTGTAAATAAAATCAATAATATTTTCTAAATTGGGAATTAACATCATATACATTGGTATGTAATATAATATAAATATTAATTTCAATAATTATGATACTTATTTCAATAAGTTATAATTTAATGTAAATGTAGATTAAATAATTTTTTTTAATGTCTAAATAAAGATCAGTTTTCTGATATATCAAATTAACATAATTCTTCTCTAAAATTTATAACACTCAGAATAATAATAATCAGTATTATTGTTTAAGCACCCCCATAAAAACAATAAAATTCTTTCTTCAATACTGTTGACTTTCGCAAACTTTTGATAAGAAATAGAAAACATCATTAACTTTATTTTCACTGTTGTAATCCAAAATGTTTACCAATGATAGGTATTCTCTTTGAGGCACTATATATTTGTCAAGGAATGTTACCCTGTGTGATGTAAAAGCGGGGCAATACTATAGTAAATGAATCAAATGTAGAAACATATGTTTTGCATGCCTCTACAGATTTTATAATGTGAGTCATTTTTTTAAAGGATAATTTTACATATTCACAAGACGAAATACTTATTTAACCAATAAGTTTTATTTTATTTTTAAAATTAACTAAATTTAATAATTATAACTTTAGAGAAATAGGAGGTGTTCCTTTTAAATAAAACCATCTAGTGACTGAATTCAAAAGGTAATGAACAGAATAAATTATAATTCATCAAAAATTCTTCATAATAAATTTTGGTAACGGAGGGAACAGGACAGGATTATTAATGAAAATAACTGCCGGGTTCATGTGTCGTAAGATTTCCAATTTCCATAATGATGTTAATAGTTGGGGCTCAACATTGAGGTAAATGCACTCAAAAAGTTCCGTTGCTCTAACACACCAATAATGTACTTTATCTTTTGTAATGATGAAAAATTATTTAAAAACTAAAGTTACGTCTAGGGAAGAACCGCCGTGCTGACATCACAAACATCAGCATTTATTTCCTTTGTAATCCCTTCCATTTTTCCTCTCCTTGTCATTTCCCCAGTAGCTGTAGACTGTTACTCTGCTCAATTTAAAGTTTGTAATTGTTATTATCAATAAAAGTGATTTTTAAAAAGGCTTTCACTATAATTTGGGTAATAAGCGGTTAAGGATTAAAATCCAAAGTTTTCAAAATTGTGGGAAATAGATCACACTAGAAGATGAAAACTACTGCTAAGTCCCTGTTCGGGCGCCAGTTAAGTATAAAGTATGGGTGAAAGTCTTTTTAAAAAGCACTTTTATTAATAATAACAATAACAAACTTAAAAGTGAGCAGAGTAACACGTTACAGCTACTGAGGAAACGACCAGGAGAGGAAATATGAAAGGAATTTTAAAGGAAATAAATGCTGATGTTTGTGATGTCACCAGGGCGGATGTTCCCTAGACGTAACTTGAAGATAAAAAAAAAAAACAGTAGTTACGGATAAATTGGAATCAAATCTATTTTGATGTTTTAAATTAATAATTATAATTTTAGAGAAAAAGGAACCCTTTGATAAGCAGCTATAATGCTCGAAACGCGTTGCGGATGAAAATAAATAAAATCTATATAAAGAAGAAAAAAAGTTTTTGTTTTTGACTCAGCATGTAATGTGCTGTGGGTTTTAAGTGATTGTATAAGTATTATCAAGGCCATAGTAGAAATGAGATTGAAGGTAGGTACAGCAGAACAAAGACAAAGAAATAATGACATTTATGATGAGTTAATGATGGGCGAGGGTTTACTAAAGACTAGGGACGGGAAAATACAAATTACTCCATTCAAATTTGATCTAGTGAAAAGAAAAAAAGGACCGTCACGCAGGAGCTGCGTAAACTAAGCAAATTTGCCACATGAAGTTTTACAATAGAGAAATCTGCATGTTGGTAACACTTAACACCGCCGTTAGTAAATACAAACGGTAATGAGAAATCTCTCAGTAAATTTTAATAAGCTCCCAATGGAAACAGCTTCTGCATTGTAAAAAAATAGGTTCGCCAACCACTCAGATCTGAACAGATGGATAGACATATTCTTCACCGGAAAGAAAAACAATTACTGATATTCATCTGAATAAAACAATTTAACTTTATTGCAAACTATTTACTACATCTAGTGCTACGATTTATAATGAATCAGAATAATTTATATTTTAATAACTCAAATTTTAGTAGTCAAGAACTAAAGAAGGGGGGGGCGGATGAACAGAACGCATTTGCATACACCTGACAAAGTAAAAGGTTATACAACACGAAGGTTGGAAGTAGCTTTTGTAGTAGGAAACGGCCGAACTAATCCGAAAACTTACGACAATACACGATCTCATCTCATCCATTACCCTCACACACTTAATAAAAGCGGAAATATATCGGTTAATATTCAAGATAGAGAATACATGTATATGATAATATTTATAGTAAATTTAATTTGCAATAAGATTGGTTTTATACAAGTTTTCGATCCGACGTATAGTAACGGAGATATTTCGAGTTTTCGAAAATTCCACTGGTCCGATTTCAGGCACTAACCAACTTGATCTTTCTTTTTCATAAAACGATTAAATATCGAGTTTGGTAAAGCTCAAACAAAAATTGCGACCGCTAGAGCGTTAGCAGACAAATATATATAATTTATGTTTATATTCTTGATATAACATTTTACACTTTATTACTTTTTAAACATCCACTCTTATGGGTTTAGTTTCCGATATTAATTAAATTGATTTTGCGTTTCACATTAATCGTTTATATACCATTTGCCTGCAATCAAACAATAATTGTGGAAATTAGAGCGTGTATATATATATATATATATATATATATATATATATATATATATATATATATATAGGCACCAGGCATACTACACACACACACGCATGCACACACAGCACGTACACACACACACACACACACACACACACACACTGGTTTAAGAAAAATTAAAATTTGTTTATTTTTACATTGACGCCAACTTATACGAAAGGAAAGAATGCTCCGCAATGAGCCTGAAATACATTATTGAAATCCATTTCTAGATAATTTTAATATAGTTTAGTAAACCGAATAATTCAACAAGTGGGCACGTTATCTTTTATTCATGTAGCTACAGTTGTCATCTTATTCCTCTCAAGTCCTGAATGTAACTTGATTTATTTGAATGCTAGTGTCGCACAGAATACAAAACGTGACTGGATTCTTCTTTAGTTGGCAGGGACTGTCAACTTTAGAATACTTTTATTGCCTTTCATGTGTTTAAAAAAAACTTTCTAGTGACTGACGTCAAATGGAAATGCACAGAATATATTATAGTTCATCAAAAATTTCTCATAATAAATTTTGTTAACGGAGGGAACAAGACGGGGTGATTAATGAATATATCTGTATTGTTGGTTTGTCGTAAGATGCAAATTTCCACAATGATGTTAACAGTTTGGGCTCAACATTGAGGTGTAAATGCACTCAAGATGGAAGGTCCGTTGTTCAACATTTCAATAACGTACGTTACTTTATTTTTTGGAATGATGACAAACAATTTAAAAAATTAAGTTAAAAGAAACAGGAAGTTACGGATACATTGGGATCAAAAGTATTATGATGTTTTAATTTAAAATTTATGCCTCATTACTTGAAAAAAATCTGATTTAGGCACCAAATGTGAGTCTTTTTATCATTGCGAGACAAATTGGCGTAAATTTTAACTTAAACATTTTAATACGTTTAACAAAAAAAAATCGTTTTCATTTTAGCAGATTTCCCTCAAGGGAAATCAGTTATTGAGGTTGTGCTCATGACGCGATTTTCGAAAAATTGCTTCAAAAGTCCATCGATCCAACCCAGGAGATGACGAAAATGAGGTCCTTACAAAATTATATATATATATATATATATATATATATATATATGGGTGTGTGTGTGAGTGTGTGTGTGTGTGTATTAAAGCTCTATTGGTCGCAATGTTTGTTTTATCGTTCCCAAACTCGATATTTAAACGTTTAATGTAAAAAGAAAGATCAAGTTCGTTAATGGCTGAAATCGGATCGATGGGAGGAAGGGTTTAGAGGGGAGGATTTCGAAATATCGAAAGCATGTATAGAACCAATCTTATTGTAAATTAAATTTACTATAATTATTGTTATATACATTTATTCTCTATCTTGAACATTAACTGAGATATTAGGATTTTTATTAAGTTGTGGGGATAGATCGGCAAATGCCGGTTTCCGTAACTGTTCGGCTCTCGTGAAATTGGTTTAGAGACTCGTGTAAACTTTTACTTTGTGAGATATATGCCAATACTTTCTGTTGATTCCTCCTCCCCTTCTTTATTTCTTGGACTACTACAATTTGAGTTATTAAAATATAAATTATTCTGATTTATTATAAATTGCATTAGTAGATATAGTAAATATTTTGCAATAAAGTTAATATTTTATATTCAGATATATATATATATATATATATATATATATATATATATATATATATATATATATATATTAGTAATGGGTTTTCTTTCCGTTGAAGAATATGTTTATCAATCTGTTCAGCTCTGAGTGGTTGGCAGACCTATTTTTTTACATTTCAGAAGCAGTTTGCGTTGGGTGTTTATAAAAATTAACTGAAAGATTTCTCATTACCCTGGCTCAATTTTGAGGTATTAAAAGTCGAATTTTAAAATAAATTAAATATCCCTTAATTTCTTTTTTTTTTTTTGATTTTTTTCTGTAATGTGCGATCATTCAATACGTGTTGTTTTAAAGAACTATCTTCCATAGCCAAAATTGTCTAATATCCATAATATTTAAATTGAATTTGAGATTTTATTGCATCGTCTGACAAAAACGGTTGAATCATAATATGTGTGATTCTCTTTGCACGGGATGGCCAAATTGTAAAATTTAGATAGAGGCACATTATATTTCTCCTACAGTCAAGGAGAACTTCATTTTTGTGAAAGTCTATGCCTTAGAAAAAGAAACAGGAAGGGCAAACTTTTTCAAAAATGGGCATTATAAGAAGAAGTTAATTATTTTGGCCTATTATAATTTAAAGTGTAAAATGAAACAATAATGTAAATTCAAAGGAAAAGAAGGATATGCATCATGTATTCTCCCGTTGGCGATCACGAATCATCATGAAGAATATGCTAACAGAGAAGCACAAGAAGTTTATTAAGATGGTGGTAATGTTCCTGTTTCTTACTTACGGAAACCTAATAATATAGTCAACTTACACACGTTATTATGTAAATGTGATGTAATATTCCAAATTGCACTCGCACATTTGTATGATAATGGCTACAAATGTTCCGCCATAAAATAAAACTGTCACGAAGCATAATTTCAAGAGCCTTTAAATTAGAGGAAATTCCGAAGTGCCACGTTCAGTGTAGGCTGGAATTGAATATGCAAATGGGAGGAAGTGAATCTGATTGTAATTTATAGCCCTTACATGAAGAGCGTTTTATGGCGACTGCCACCTCCCCCCCATCCAAAGTGGCAGTAATTCCTAGTGCCCTCCCACCTAACAATAGTGCTCAGTGTTGCCCACCAAGCACTAACTGACCTTCTCACCACATCTAAGTTTGCAGTGCCTAGAATCTGACCAATTCCACTTCCATTTTAAGGTTTTATTCGAGCTTTAAGGTTTTAATGTTGGACATTTTCGAACATTCACCGAACCTTCGTAATCACGGAATAATAGCACCTTCAATTTTTGTCCCCTCCCTCAGTGTATTTATATATATATATATATATATATATATATATATATATATATATATATATATATATATATATATATATATATATATATATATATATATATATATATATGTATATATATATATTATATATATACAGGGTGGTCCAGGGGTAACAGACGGTTTTAAAATAGTAATTACTCCGTTAGTTTTGAAGACATACACATTTTATTTACATAAAAATAAAGAGGATTTATGCCATTTTTAAAAAATACATTACTTCATTTTTTAAAAGTAACATCACTTAAATGGCGTCCATTTTCACGAACACACATTTCAAGCCTTTCTTGAAAATTTTCAGTTGTATGACGTCTAGCAGAACGGCCGAGACTGCGAAGCATCGCCTCTCTCACACTGTCCACGTTTTGTGGGATGCGTGCCGACCGAGCAGGGCCAGGTGGCTTTGTTTTCATAACAGAAGCCATGGATCTAAATGAATTTACCCACCTTAGAATGGTATTCCAACTCGGTATTTCACCATGGCGTCCGATATGAAAACAACGCCTGAAACATCGTTTAGTTTTAACTACTGATTCACCACTTTTTATAAATGTGTTGTATGCAAACACGCGATTATCTTTCGTCCACAGCGGCGGTGGGGAGTCGAGTGACCTTGACGGCGCGTCTCCCCCTCCACCAGCCGCCAAGTACTGCGTGATTCAAAACCTTCCGTTTCCCGTGGACCACCCTGTATATATATATATATATATATATATATATATATATATATATATGTATATATATATATATATATATATATATATATATATATATATATATATATATGAATCGGGTTGTAAAATAAGTTCGTAGCGTTTTTTAATGGCGATTTCAATAAAAACTTTAGATTCTTGTAAATATTTTTAATCAATTATATAGGACCCATATTGGTATATTACATGTTACCAGTTTTCAGGTAATTTTTTAATGCCGTCTTTCCAGAACTTCTCAGATTTTTGCGCAATGATCTCCTCTAATATCGTTTTCCTGTCGTCGAGCGAATTAAAGTGTTTCCCGTTAAGAAATTTTTTGAAGGGCCCTAGTGAACATCTTTTGGGGTAAGGTCTGGTGAATAGGGTGGGTGCGTGGGATTTTTCTTTTCGGAAATAAAAAGTCATTAAATATTTTTTCTCCTCCATTTTGAGCAAGCATACGACTTAAACCTCGATTGAAACTGATGCGTAAATGCACCTTAACTATTCCTTTCTTAGAATATGTAAACATTACTCACCAAGTAAACATGATTTTATAAACATAGAGATTTAAAATAATAAATTGTTAATTTCTCCTTCCATATTTGAGATACAAACATTTTCTATAAAATAATCTTTAAATATTGTTTTCGACATTTTTCATTCCTAGTCATATTTTATATGTCTATCCCGGGGAGGGGGGTGGTGTTAGAGAGTGGGAATTTGAAAAATTCTAAAAGTTTCAGTTTGTACGTGTCGGATCGAAAAGTCTTGTTAAGCTATTGATTTTCAAATGTTGCTGTTCCATACATTTTCTCTTAAATCAATTATTAAGGGAGTTCTTAGCACTCTCTTGTACACTAGTTTGTCATAACAGCACTTGCTAAATCTTCTTCGTGACGAATTGTTTTCAATTTAGTTTGGATAAAAACTTGTCATTGCCCGAGGAGAAGTTGAGCCATGGAAGTCTATGGTGAATAACTCCGTCCGCTATCTGCGATTTAAGTCCGAAACGAATTGGCAAGTTTGTCTTCTTTCAGTCGATTTGTCCCATCCCATCTGCCACTAATCGATCGCTTACATAAAGTTACCCCAATGGCTCTTATTTACATTTCCCCAATGTACACACCTTGTCTCTTACTCGGTGTGGGACCCTTCTTGAATTAAAATACCTGGCGACCCTCACCTGTTCGCTGGCACATTCTTGAGGGCCATTTTAGCAGATTTCTCATAAGGGAAATCAACTATTTAAGTTGTACTCTTGACACCATTTCATCAAAATTACTTCTAATGACGATCGATCCTTTCTATTTGATGAAGAAAAAGACGATACATATATTTGCCTAACGCTCTAGCGGTCACAATTTTAGCAGATTTCAATTAAGGGAAATCAGCTATTGAGGTCGTACTCATGACGCGATTTTGGAAATTTTTCATTAAATGTCCATCAATGCTACTTAGGAGATGACAAAAATGAGGTCAAAATGATATATATTTGTCTGTTAACGCTCTAGTGGTCACAATTATTGTTTAATCGTTTCCAAACTTGGTATTTAGTCGTTTTATGTAAAAAGAAAGTTCAAGTTCGTTACCAGCTGAAATGGGACCCGGGGAAGGGGGGGGGGTTTAGAGGGGTAGAATTTTGAAAATTCGAAATATCTCCGTTACTATACGTCAGATCGAAAAAACGTAAAATACAATTATATAGAAAATGAAATTTACTATAAATATTGTTAAATACATTTATTATCTATCTTGAAAATTAACCTAGATATTTGCATTTATTAGTTTTCAGCCATAAGCAAACCTCCACTTCTACTCATGTTGCATAAACAATGCTCGGTTATGTTATAAACCACATCATTCGAAGCTTAAATACCAAATATTGTTTTCAAGAGGCATTTATTATCTAGATACATACATGCAAATATGTTCTGGTGACCCCCCCTCCTGTTCTTAAGTTTTTGGACAACTTAAATTTGATTGATTGAGATAAAAATTATTCTGATTCATTATTAATTACAGTACTAGGTATAGTAAATAGTTTTCAATCAAATTAATATGTTATATTCAGATATATAACAGTAATTGTTTTTCTTTCGGGTAAGAATTTGGCAGAACTGTTTGTTTAAATTTCAAAATGCTTTCCGTCGGGAGGTTTCTAATTATCGTTTGTATTTATTCACTGAAGTTTCACGGTGTTGTTGTGGTATCGGGGTGTAGATTTATCTATTCACAAACGTCACGCGGGAAATCTGCTTAGTTTACGCAGCCCTTGCGTGACGGACTTTTTGTATTTTAGTTATCAAACTCGATATTTAAATGTTTTATGTTAAAATGAAGATCAAGTTCACTAACGGCTGAAATTGGAATGGAACAATTCTACGAGTAAGTATCTCCATTGTTATGTGTCGGATCGATTGTATAGAACCAATCCTGTTGCAACTTTAAGTTCCCATACATGTAGTTATATACATATTTTCTATATCTTGATATTAATATATATATATATATATATATATATATGTCAACATTCTAATGCTATCCGTTTTTGAGTTTTGCAAGATACGTTCATAAGTCACTTCAAGACTAGTCGAAATGGCTTCAGGGAAAGTCAAGTCCCAAAACAATTTTTTTTTATCCCTATAGGGAGGGATATGGCGGATCCCCAATTGAAGGTAGTAAATTGAAATTCAGGCTATTGGACTTATGATGTTTGATTCTGAGAATGAATGAAATGAACCCCAAATAGCTGAAACATTTATGTCCTAAACAAATAGGACGTCAGTGGTAATCTTTTTAACATTATTTGACTCCCAAAACATTTACACTTTCTTGAAATCTATCATTTGAACTAACCTGTGTAGTCCGTCACGCAGAGGCTGCGTAAACTAAACAGATGTACCTCGTGATGTTTAACAATAGATAAATCTACATACTGGTAACACATTAGCATCGTCAACATCAATTGAATAAATACAAACGATAATAAGAAACCTCGAGACGGGAAGCACCTGAAACGTAACCAAACAGGTGCGCCAACAATCATCAGAATAATGTTTATCTCAATCAAATCAGTTTAATATTCCTAGAACTTATGAATGGGGGGGTGACGATAGTATATTTGCATTTATCTCGTATAATAAAGGTCTCTTGAAAACAATTTATAGTATTTAAGCTTCGAATAATACGGTGTATTACATAACAGAGTATTGTTTATGTAACATGAGTAGAAGTGTGGGTTTGCTGAAGGCTGAAAACTAAAAAAAATGCGAATACCTCGGTTAATATTCAAAATAGAGAATAAATGCATAGAACAGTATTTATAGTAAATTTAACGTGCATTAAGATTGGTTCTATACAATGTTTTGTTCCGACGTATGGTAATGGAGATATTTCGAATTTTGGAAAACCCCCCTCTAACCCCCCCCCTCCCACTTGTCCGATTTCAGCCATTAATGAACTTGATCTGGCTTTTTACATAAAACGATTAAATAAGGAGTTTGGTAACGATCAAGCAAAAGCTGCGACCGCTAGAGCGTTAACAGCAGATATATATATAATTTTGAACGGACCTCATTTTTTTCATCTCCTGGGTAGGATCGATGGACATTTGAAGAAATTTTTCGAAAATCGCCCCATGAGTACGACCTCAATAGCTGAGCCCTTAAGAAAAACTGCTGAAATTGTTGTTTAATTTCACAGAATACTATCAACGTCGGTCACATGTAGGATCATAATAAAAATGCTTTAAGCGCTGGGTTCTAATTATTGTAAATGTAGCATAAATTATTTAAATTTGTATTAGTGTTTATAGATATTATGTCTAGATAACTGGTCAGAAAATAACTTCTTCATAATATATAATTGAGTTTTAATGACAAAAAAATCGAATTTCTAATACAAATTTAATTTAAAAATATAAAAAGTGCTTCTTTATCCTCTTACTATGTCTGTTGTATCTAATAAAGAATTAATTATCTATGATTATTATAAAGGTTCATAAAGAAGTGTGTGTGTGTGTGTGTGTGTGTGTGTGTGTGTGTGTGTGTGTGTGTGTGTGTGCGTGTGATGGTGAACTGAAAGTGCTCTTCCTTCTCAGACATTATTCTTCCCGGATGTCTATTACTCAAGTAATCCAAGTAAACACTGTCTGGCAAACAGACGTGCTCATGCACTCTAGTTGAAGCTCTCCTCCTACATAAGCGCTCAAATAAACTGATAACAATGCTTTGAAAAATATTTTCTGAAATGATATTCGGAATAGTTTTTTAAAAGCACTCTGTAAGAAATACGTTTTTTTTTACAAGTAAATTTCCTGCTTTAAAAACTGAAATCCATTAAAACCCAACATGCTGTAGGTACGAATTTGCTGAGTCCAATAAGAGAAGAATTATTAGATAGCTATCGTGTGATCTCTACACAATTCAAAAACCACCTGAACATCTCGAAGAAAAAAACCATGCAGGCCCTAACATATGTAAAAGCTCGAAGATGGCTTATGGATCCTAGGGTTCAACAAATGTGAGATCTAATTCCATGGAATGGTCAAATGTGATGGAAGAGGAAACAATGTTGTAAGCCCTACAAGGTAGTTAGTTAGTGGTAGCACCGTTCAAGCCGCAGGTATAGAAGCCAAACCTATTCATCTACACGCCACGTTTCTCTACTCTTCTAGTGAATATATCACCTACTACAAATGGAGGCTTGCTAGAAAACCTGAGGGTTATAAATCATTACAGCCAATCTCCAAAAGAGACAATCCGCAAATTAAAAAAAAAAAATTGACAAATAAAAAAATCAACTATCTTAATCACACGCTTACACAGACTTAAATGTAAATAAAAAAAAGGCAAGACATTAACAGATACTGGGCCAGATTTATAGCTAGATAAATAAATGAAATTAAAAAATTTCATATCAACTACAATTTAATATGAAACTCATGTAAACCCAGTAAAAAGTCCATCACGCAGGGGCTACGTAAACTAAGCAGATTTCACAAGTGCTGGTATAACACACGTGATCTCATCTCACCACATATTCTCTATTTCTATGGAAAAACCCAATGAGTAGAAGAGGGAAAGGGAATGGTTACTGAAGCCTAAAAACATTTAAACATCTTTAATATATGATTTTCTATATATTTTAACGGGATTCATTGTCGTCAAACTTGGTAGGAAGGAAGGAGCTTTAACGTAAATTAACATTCTGAATTTCGTCATGGGTAGCGAAGTAAATAGCACAGTAATAAAAATGAAGAATAATAATTTGCCTTTTAGGGCGTGGTGTATTCGAAGTTTGGAGGCTAAGTTTTTGTTTATTTTTTTAATTAACTATGAGTAATTTAATTAAAAAGATTAACTATACGAATTGAAGAACAATGAGATTAAAATATGTTAATATTTGAGATAAAAAGGTTAGATTTTTTTGACATACTCTATTAGAGATTATCTTCATCCTTTTGGGGCTGTTTCCGTATTTATTACCATTATCTGATTAGGTAGCAGAATTATTTATAGGTTATTTTTACCCCATCGAACTTAAAAGCATCTTTGTATTACGTAATTAAGTGTTCAACATATAATTTAATGTCCATTTTTTAAAAATTATCACTGTGTAGGATGAATATAATTTCGTAAGATCTTGGTAGAGATCGAGAGAGACGTGGAGTACGCGTTTGAAAAGTGGCATATTAGTTATACTTTTAAAATCATTTAGGTATTAACACTCCAGTAGTCGCGTGTCATCTGATAGATGACTTGGAGAGACCTTCTGGACTGCTGAGTACAGGAAAGAACCTGCAAGCCCCCCATCCCAGCTACCCTCCCCTCATCCCTAGAGCCTTCCACCAGTACTGGTTCAACCCTGTTCTGATTCTCCAGTGCGGCGTATGACCTTGACGCATCTGTGAGATCCCGCGCGACTACCTTTGGGTGTAATACAGTGGCAGATTCCCAGGGAGCTTAAAAGAATAAAAACTAGGGAAATAAATTCAAGCATCTTCACTTATAGGAAAGAGGGCACCCTGGTCTCCTATGTCCCAAAAAATAAGTCCAAAATTAGAAATGTATTAGCTATATCAAGTATGCATTTTGATGGAGAAATAGATAAGCGAACAGGAGAAAAGAAAAAGCCTTCCATTATAACACACTATAATCAAACCAAAGTAGGTGTGGACATATTGGTTAAAATGAGATCAATTTATAATGTATCGAGAAATACCAGGAGGTAGCCTATGGCAGTGTTTTTTTCTCTTCTGAATATTATGGGGATCAATTATACAACAGATAAGAAACAAAAACGACGGAATAGCCGGTGAACGGTCACCGGAAGAAGTACCCGTTGACACCTGGAAGGGAAGACTCCACCCAAGGAAACCGGACAAGGCCTACCTATATACCTATATACCTGAGGTGAACACACAACTTTCAGTCTCAGAGATAGCACTGAGGAAGCTAGAAGCATGTCTAGCGAAACGTTGGCAACTAAAATGCAAACACGGTCAATACCCGAAGACCTTAATAGTATTAATTATTTGTTATTGTTCTTGTAAAATGATGACTGAATTACTATTTAACAGTGTAGTGATATTAGAATATATTTTATTTGAATAATGAATACATTGTGGCAAATTGTCCTTTATTCCGTTTCATCAACGCAATTGATTTCATCATTATTCGTCTCAGTATTTTAATCATTTTACTTGTATTTATTGTTCGTCATATAAAAGAATCTCTTTTAATAAAAGAAAAATAGCATTAAAGAGCAGTTTTATTACCCCATCATTTTCACAACAAGT
This sequence comes from Riptortus pedestris, assembly GCA_019009955.1. Taxonomy (NCBI): domain Eukaryota; kingdom Metazoa; phylum Arthropoda; class Insecta; order Hemiptera; family Alydidae; genus Riptortus; species Riptortus pedestris. The sequence goes on from CM032233.1 coordinate 23,965,053, forward strand.
ATGTAAATGTATAATACTCTCAATCCGTTGAAATATTCTGTATTTTTAGTAGTTTTCCACAAGGGAAATCAGCTATTGAGGTTGTACTCATGACGCGATTTTCGAAACATTTCTTCAAATATTCATCGATCCTACCCAGGAGATGACGAAAATGAGGTCCGTTCAAACTTAATATATATATATATATATATATATATATATATATATATATATATATAAGAATGATACTGCTCTAGTGGTCGCAAATTTTGGTTTAAAAGTTACCGAACTCGATACTTAATCGTTCTATGTAAAAAGAAAAATCAAGTTCGTTAATGGCTAAAATCCCGACCAGTGGTGGGAGGGGGGGGGGTTAGAGGGGAGGAATTACGAAAATTCTTTATATCTCCCTTATTATGAGTCGGACCAAAAAATAGAATTAACATAGAACCAATCTTATTGCAAATGATGTTGCCTATAAATGTTGTTATGTCCGTTTATTCACTTACATGATTATTAATGGAGATATTCGGATTTTTCAGTTTTCGGCTTTCATGAAACCCCCACTCCTACTCATGTCATATTAACCCTTCACAGGCAAGGCTGGGTCGCTGGTGACCCAGAGGGTGTTTAAAATGTTTTAAGGGGGGAAATAGGGGAAGGAGGACTGGGGGTTTGCAAAAAACCCTCCTTTTCTGGAGTATTGTCTCCTGACATCATTGACATTTTGAGTACAATTCCACTATTCCTGGAAGGATGAATTAATTTGATGAGGAAATGTTCCAAGTTACTCATAATGAGTGAAATATTTTTCTTAGAGAAACAATATGGATAGACAAACCTTTAACGGTATCCCTTTTTTCAGAAGAACTCCCTCTCGAAATTTGTGTGAAATGCCAATGACCCCAAGAATAGTGCCTGGAACTACCCCCGGAAGAGTAGGAACTGTCTTTTCTTATATTTTTCACATGAAATGATAGAGAAAATTACTACTGTCAACTAATGAGGATATTCGCGAAACCTAATGGGCCAAAACATTTGCCTTCCAAACAGTGGTACATTGAAGTAACCAATACATTAGAAAACAACAGGCATTACTTGCTTTCGCTCATGTAATGAGTGCACGAATTACACCAACCTCACCATGGACGACTTATTTTGCTGAATGGTGATCCTTTTTCCTTACATTAATAAAAATGAACTCATATTATCATTCACAATTGAATTTATATATGAGACTCGTTGTATATCGTTTTAGTACAATAAACTTTATAAAACTGTGTAATTTCTATTTAATTAATTTATTTTTTAAAGTACATCCTAGGAAATGTATTATGAAAGATATACTGCTTCATATAAATATGATCTGGATCACCAATGACCCTCCTTGCCTAGCACTGTAAATATATAATACCTTGCGCCTAGTGAAGGGTTACCCCTACACAGGGCAAGGCTGGGTCGCTGGTGACCCAGAGGGTGTTTAAAATGTTTTAAGGGGGGAAATAGGGGAAGGAGGAGTGGGGGTTTGCAAAAAACCCTCCTTCTGAGTATTGCTCCTGACATTTGACATTTGAGTTTCATCCACTTCCTGAGGATGATTTTGATGAGGAAATGTTCCAAGTTACTCATAATGAGTGAAATATTTTCTTAGGAAACAATATGGATAGACAAACCTTTACGGTATCCCTTTTCGAGAACACCCTCTCGAAATTTGTTGAAATTCCCAATGACCAAGAATAGTGCTGGAACTACCCGCGGAGAGTAGGAATGTCTTTTCTTATTATTTTCACATGAAATGATAGAGAAAATTACTACTTTCACTAATGAGGAAATCGCAACCAGGGCCAAAACATTTGCCTCCAAACAGTGGTACATTGGAGAAACCAATACATTAGAAACAACAGCATTACTTGGCTTGCTCTTGAGAGGAGGCACATTACACAACCTCACCATGGACGACTTATTTTGCTGTAATGGATGATCCTTTTTCCTTACATTAATAAAAATGAACTCATTTATCTTTCACATGTTGAATTTTTATAGACTCGTGTATATCGTTAAGTACAATAAACTTTATAAACTGTGTTTTCCTTTATTTAATTTTATTTTTAAGTACTTCCTAGGATATGTAATATGAAAGAATACTGCTATAAATATGATCGGGTCACCCATGACCCACCTTGCCTGCACTGTAATTATCATATACCTTGCCTGTGAAGGGTTAACAATAAGCTGTTATATCATGAAGCACATTATTTGAAGCTTAAATACCAAAAATTGTTCTCATTGAACTTTTACTATTTGAGATCAATGCAAATAAGTGGCACACGTGGGAAATCTGCTAAGTTTACGCTGCCCCTGCGTGACAGACTTTTATTTTTTTTACTTTCAATCTGTAAAAATGTCAGATTATAAAAGGATATGTAATGAAAGTTTTATTTACATTTTGTTCTCTCCGGCCTCGATCAGTCAAGGAGATCAAATCAAGAGAAGGTGGGTCTACACATGAAGGATATTTTAAATTCTGGGACTGGCCGGTCGGCCTCCCATCGGCTGGATCAATTCAGGATATTGAGTAAGTTAAGCCTCCTGATAGAAGAGAGATGGAGGAAATTGTCTTGTTTCTGAAAAAAAAAAACACACGGCCCCAGGGCTAAACGGTATCACTGTGATTTGCTGATGTACGCAGTAGATGTATTTGTTATTTGGGATGAGGTTTATCGACTTGTTTGTAATAAATGGAGAGAAGAATAAATCCTGGCACAGTGGAGGAAACGTAAATACTGTCCTATACAAAAAAAAAAGGCCGTCACGCAGGGGCTGCGTAAACTAAGCAGATTTCCTACGTGAAGTTTTACTCATCCGTATCCGCCCCGATTTCATAAAAATGCAAATATCTCGGTTAATATTCAAGATAGAGAATAAATGTATATAACAATATTTATAGTAATCGTAACGTGCAATAAGATTGATTCTATACGATTTTTCGATCCGACGTATAGTAACGGAAATATTTCGAATTTTAGAAAATCCTCCCCTCTAAACTCCCCCTCCCACTGGACCGATTTCAGCCATTAACGAACTTGATCTTTCTTTTTACATAAAACGACTAAATATCGAGTTTGGTAACGATCAAACAAACATTGCGAACGCTAGAGCGGTAACAGACAAATATATATATATATATATATATATATATATATATATATATATATATATATACAGTTTTGAACGGACCTCATTTTCGTCATTTACTAGGTAGGATCGATGGACATTTGAAGAAAAATTTCAAAAATTCCGTCATGAGTACAATCTCAATAGCTGATTTCCCTTAAGGGAAATCTGCTAATATCCGTCACGGTGGGGTCGTGTAAACTATTTCCCACGTGCTAGTATAATACCCTATTCATCTCTTCTCCTTATAATAATAGATATACTTGGAATTTTCTAAATCCCCCGCTAAACCCGTCTCTCACTGATTCCATTTCAGCCATTAACTAACTCGATCTTCATTATTATATAGAACGTTTAAATATCGAGTTTTGTAAGGATCAATTAAAAATTGTGACCGCTAAAGCGTTAACTGCCAGACAAAACTTACTTATTTGAAAAAAAGTCCGCCACGCAGGGGTTGCGTAAACTAAGCAGATTTCCCGCATGAAATTTAACAATAGATAAATCTACATACCGGTAACACAACAACACCGTGAATATTAAGTGAATAAATACAAACGATAATAAGAAACCTCCCGAGGGAAAGCATCTGAAATGTAAACAAACAGTTCTGCCAACTTACCGGAAAGAAAAACAATTAGAGTAATATATATGAATGTATCGTATTAATTTGATTGGAAACTATTTACTATATCTAGTACTGTAATTTATAATGAATCAGAATAATTATTACCTAAATCAATCAAATTTAAGTAGTCCAAAAACTTAGGAAGGGAGTGGTCCCCAGAACATATTTGTATGTATCTCGCATAATAAATGTCTCTTGAAAACAATGTTAGTTATTTAAGCTTCGAATGATGTTCTTTATTACATAACCGAGTATTGTTTACGTAACATGTGTAGAAGTGGGAAGTTTGCTGAAGGCTGAAAACTGAAAAATGCAAATATCTCCGTTAATATTCAAGATAGAGAATAAATGTATATATCGATATTTGTAGTACATTTAAGTTGCAATAAAATTGGTTTTATGCGATTTTTCGATCCGACGTATAGTAAAGGAGATATTTCGAATTTCCGAAAAAAACCTCTAAACCCCCCCCTTCCACTGGTCCGATTTCAGCCATTAACGAGCTTGGCTTTCTTTTTACATGAAACGATTTAATATCGAGTTTGGTAACGATCCAACAAAAATTGTGGCCACTAGAGCGTTAACAGTCAAATATATATATATATATATATATATATATATATATAATATATATAAATATATATATATACTAGCTCAGATACCCGGCTTCGCTCGGGAATTCATTTGAGGCTGGATGGTGATGGTATTTTTTTGGCAAGGCTTTACTTTGCACAAAATTTTGACATTTACCCGTCCCAGTGTTTAGAGTTAATACCCGTCGTTTCTGTGAATTTATTAATAATAAAATTTGTATATTCAGGGCTCCCTTATTACCCCCACTCCTGCTCGTCCCTAGAAATGTTAGTATGGCTTATTCTAAGAAAGGCGTTAGTGCTAATGCACACACCGAGTGTTTTATTTAGTTCTGTTGAGTCTTTTGTGCCAAATAAAATTATTGACTCCCACGATAATGTTTAGCGTATAACGCCTTTATACTTGGGTATACGACGATAGTGTGTATAACAAAAGTTTCTCAAAATAACAAAATAAACAACTTTTGTTACGTCCATATTTTCCGAAACCCAAATAGGAAACGAAATATTACTATTTTTAATTTCAGGCCTCCCTTATTACCCCCACTCCTGCTCGTCCCTAGAAATGTTAGTATGGCTTATTCTAAGAAAGGCGTTAGTGCTAATGCACACACCGAGTGTTTTATTTAGTTCTGTTGAGTCTTTTGTGCCAAATAAAATTATTGACTCCCACGATAATGTTTTAGCGTATAACGCCTTTATACTTGGGTATAACGACGATAGTGTGTATAACAAAAGTTTCCCTCAAAATAACAAAATAAACAACTTTTGTTACGTCCATATTTTCCAGAAAACCCAAATAGGAAACGAAATAATTACTATTTTTAATTTCAGGCCTCCCTTATTACCCCCACTCCTGCCCGTCCCTAGAAATGTTGGTATGGCTTGTTATAATGAAAGCGTTAGTGCTAATACATATATCGAGTTTTATTTAGTTCGGTTGAGTCTTTTGTCCCAAATAAAATTATTCACTTCCGCAATAGGTTTTAGCGTATATCTCGTTTGTAATTCGGTATACGAAAAAAGTTTATATAACAAAAGTTACTCTAAATAACAAAATAAACAACTTTTGTTATGTTTATCATTGTCGAAAAAGCAATAGGAAACTAAATATCCCGGGTTTTCATTTCAGGCTTCCCTTATAACCCCCTCTCCTGCTCTTTTCAGAGGATATTAATATAGCCTAAAGTCTAAATTGGGCTTGTAGTACTATACATACCAAGTTTCATAAAATTCGGTTCAGCCGTTTATGCGTGGTAAAGGCAACAAACAAACAAACAAACAAACAGACACAAAGAAACAAAATGTAGTTATGGTGTCTATGACAAATGTGAAACGAAAAGTTATCGTGAAATTTTCGCGCGCGAAAAAAATCAATGTACAGACAGAGGTTTCAATTTTATATATATATATATATATATATATATATATATATATATATATATAATTTTGAACGGACCTCATTTTCGTCATCTCCTGAGTACGGTAGATGGACATTTGAAGAAATGTTTTGAAAATCACGTCATGAGTGCGACCTCAATATGGCAAAATATCGTTAATATAAAGTTATGGATTACTATTAGGCCAGACAGATCAGGAGTCTGGAGCTTGGAGAAATTATAATGGGACAACGGGAAGACTGCAGGGCTCTAGAATGTGACTAGCCTGGCTTCTGGAAAGGTTGTCAGAGGGGCTTACAACTTCGTACAAGTTGAGTAAGTACTATTAAAACTTCCTATACCACCAGCTGGTTGAGCCGCATTATGCACGAGGGAGAGATTTTCACGCCAACCGTCACTAATACCGTTTGACAACAGCCTCATCTACCTGTCCTAATTATGTTCCTCGATAAAATCCCACAGATCCATAATCTTGTGTTATCTGAAACTTTTTAAGTATGCTTAAAAAAAATAACCAAGAGATTACCGAAGGTCATCAAAAACGGAAAGCGTCAAATGATTATTAAAACCATTTTGCTTCTTTACCAGTTTCGTGTCCACATGCCGCCTCATCAGGGCAAAGATGTAACTCAGCTACCGGTTACATCGTTATACAGGGCCTTCCACTAGCCGTGACAGTCAGAGAATGGCTTACAAAGTATGGCGAGGGGCTCAGGTTGGCCGTGCGAGTTAGGGTGTTGGTCCTAATCTCGCGTGGCAGACCTGCAGTGGCGGGTTCGATTCCCGCTCTGGGCAGTAGAAATTTATTTAGTGATTGAGTCACTAAATAAACTCCGTGAGCCCACCCTGGCTAGAAAAGGGTGGTAACCTGTAGATAACCCGTCCCGATTAGCCGAGTAGCATAAAGTGGACGTAAATAATAATAAACAATAAAGTATGGCGAGTCAAGTCAGCTGATTAAGATCGATACGTCACAAAAAAATATCGATTATCCCTAATGAAGTTTTGTGTAAATAGTAAAGGAGGCATTAATAATTGAACATGGTTTTACAGTTTCTAACAAATTAAAAGTCCGTCACGCAGGGGCTACGTAAACTAAGCAGATTTCCCACGTGAAGTTTTACAATGGACAAATTTCACGAGAGCCAAACAGTTAAGGAAACGGCCGACCTAGCTTTTGGCGGGAAACTCAGTCTAATCCGTTATACGCCCAGATATAATAAAAATGCAAATATCTCGGTTAATATTCAAGATAGTGACTAAACGTATATAACAATATTTATAGTAAATTTAATTTGCAATAAGATTGATTCTGAACAATTTTTCGATCCGAAGTATAGTAACGGAGATATTTCGAATTTTCAATAATCCTCCCCTCTAAACCCCCCCCCCACTCCCACTTGTCCGATTTCAGCCGTTAACGAACTTGATCTTTCTGTTTACATAAAACGACTAAATGTCGAGTTTGGTGACGATCAAACAAAAATTTCGACCGCTAGAGCGGTAACAGACAAATATATATATATATATATATATATATATATATATATATATATATATATATATATATACAGTTTTGAACGGACTTCGTCATCTACTAGGTAGGATCGATGGACATTTGAAGAAAAATTTCGAAAATTCCGTCATGAGTACAACCTCAATAGCTGATTTCCCTTAAGGGAAATCTGCTAAAATGGTTTCATTAATCATTTGATGTTTTTCGTTTTTGTTTACCTTCCGCATCGATTACTTGAAGTTAAATACGTCATATTTTCACAATTAAAAAAAAATAACACTGCTAACACAAAAATAAACATTAATAACATTTTCTTCATATTTTATTGCAAGTATCACCAATAAAAACATTTATTTTGGTGCAAACTTTATTGAAACTGCCATACATGTTCCGTGGCATATTTGCCACGTCTTCAGGGGCTATCCCTTTTTTAAGAAAAATTTAACACAAGCCTTAATATTTCTAGATTTGGTATTAATAGGTGCCTACATCAATGACATATTTATTAAATCTAATTACAAGTTGCTACTTACATTTCTGAAGTGCTCGTTTCCCTTTTACAATAGTTGCGACTGTCCTCACTTAGGAGGTAGTTGATACTGAGAGGTTAGTTAAGTCTGAGAGGTAAGTTAAGTCAACTGACTACAACTCGGTTAGTTACACGTTAATCTTGAACTCTATTATTTCGCGTCATAATTTAAAATTGATTAATTTAAGATGAAATGTTACAGATTGAGGTATTTAATTTCTGTGTTTTTTACTGCCCTTTTTCTATTTTTTAATATGTGAATATTCTATTTTATTTAGAAATTAAAACTGGGTTAACGGATCATTCTATCTCCAAGAAACACACCTTCAATTTTGCAAAATTAAAAAAAAAATAATAAATTTTAAACGAAATAAAAGAGAATAAAAGAGGCACCTATTAATACAATATTCAGATATTTTAAGGGTTGTGTTAAATTAATTTTTTATATATTATTTTGAAAAGGGATAGCCTCTGAAGAGGAGGCAAGTAAGCCACGAAACATGTAGGGCAGTTTCAATAAAGTTTGCACCGAAATAAATGTTTTTTATTGGTGACCCTTACAATAAATATGAACAATATATAGAAAATATTGAGTCCATAATAAGAAGATTAATAACACTGTAAAAATTAGTACTGAGGAAGGAAATGTATATATATATATATATATATATATATATATATATATATATATATTTATATATGTTTAGATATACATACATTTTTCAAAATATGTTGTAAGAAACTATACAGACGAACTACAGTCAAAAATAAAAAAAACTCACTGTAATTACTTATAACAGTGGAATTGCCGTTGTATATATGGCCTAGGTAGAGTATAGTTAATGTTAAGGTAGCGTAGTTTACAATAATTGCATAGTTCAATTGATTCTAATAAAATAGACAGTGCTAAAATGTTTGTTACGATCCAATTCATAGTAAAAGAAATATTTTTAATTTATAATTCCCCCTCCCTCTGAAATGAGTAAGTGTGGGGGTTTACAAAAGGCAGAAAACTAATAATGCATAAATCTCTGTTAATATTCAAAATTCAGAATAAATTCCCATAACAATAATTATATAAAATTATATGTGCAATAAGATTGCTTTTATAAAATTTTTCGATACTATTGATAATAACGGAGATATTTTGAATATTCGAAATCCCCCTTCCACTGGTTCGATTTCAGTCAATAACGAACTTTACCTTTAGTTTGACATTGAACAGTTATAGCCGAGTATGGTAATGATAAAAAAATTGCGACCTCTAGAGTGGTACGAGACAAGTATATATATAATTTTGATTGCACCTAATAATCGCCTGTTCCATTCCTGTTTTAGCAGATTTCCCTTAAGGGAAATCAGCTATTGAGGTCGTACTCATGAAAAATTTCTTCAAATGTCCATTGATCCTACCCAGGAGATGTCGAAAATGAGGTCCGTTCAAAATTATATATATATATTTGTCTGTTAACGCTCTAGCGGTCGCAATTTTCGTTTGATCCTTACCAAACTCGATATTTAAACGTTTTATGTAAAAATAAAGATCAAGTTCGTTAATGGCTGAAATCGGACCAGTGAGAGGAGGGGTTTAGAGGGGAATATTTTCGCAAATTCGAAAAATCTCCGTTACTATACGTCGGATCGAAAAATTATATAGAATCAGTCTTATTGAAAATTAAATTTACTATAAATAATGTTATATACATGTATTCTGTATCTTGAATATTAACCGAGATATTTGCATTTTTCTGTTTTCAGTTTCTGAGATGAGATCGGCCAACTTCGGGTCTAGTCGTGAGTTTCCGTCAAGAGCTAGTTCGGGCCGTTCCCGTAATTGTTTGACTCTCTATTCTGAAATTTCTCTATTGTAAAACTTCACGAGGGAAATCTGCTTAGTTTACGCAGCCCCTGCGTGACGGACTTTTCTTTTCAATTCCGTTTTCTGTTCCAATTTTGTGTCCTATTTCTGTTTTGTGTTCCATTTCTGTTTCTGGTTTCCATCTCTGCTTTATGTTACATTTTTGTTGATCATGTTCAATTTCTGTTATGTTGTTTTATTTTCGTTTAAATTAATTTTGTTTTGTTTTTTAACTTCATGCATTTTTTTTTCTGAGCAACATCGCCAAAGTTGCGAAGCTCCAAATAAATAAATAAAAATAATAATCGGTAAAACGATTGGTAAGGATCGATGGAAAATAGCTCTATGAGCACGATCTCAATAGTTGACTTCCCATAAAGGAAATCCGCTGAAAACAAGACAACAAAATTTAAAATTAATTTTTAAAGACGTACATTTGTGGATATATTTGTAATTTCGTTTCTGTTTTTGACAATGAATATTTATATTATTAGTAACTGAAAGCCCCTTGAGAAGGACGAGCTAAAATGCTCGAAACGCTAGGAGGATCATATTAATGAATAATAAAGGAATTTATATCAAATGAAGTGAAAGTGTTGATTTATTCGACCCAGAATGGCTCAACCTAAAAAATAAATACAAAAAAATAATAATAAGATGGCTTTACAGACCTAGGAGATCTTTATATATTATATATATATATATATATATATATATATATATATATATATATTTATATGTATATATTTGAATGGATTTTATTATTTTGTTGACTTTTTTTATTTTGTAAGGTCACAACCTCTGGCAATTCATTGCATATGTGAACTCAATGCATATAAAAATATCTCATTCAAATATTTTCAATGGAATTATACCTCTAGAGCTGATTAATCAGTGAATTCGAAGCGGAAACCCTTTCTCTCTGTTAATTTCGACTCGTTGGTCACCTTTGTTCTACCTCTCAATATATATTTTAAAATACATATTTTACATATCCCTTTGTGTGTGAATACTTTTACCCGTTTATATATTAGCTTAATGAAGTCGCTCCACTGATTCGTGGTACCTCTGGCATATACACGTGTAAAGTTTCCCTCTAGGACAATTTTTGAGCCGTCAAGGAACATTGTGAAAGCCCCTACTCTATGAACACAATACAGTATGGATTCGTAAGTATCGCATAAATTTACAGCTCTTACTCTGTATCTGATATTTACCGGAGTGTCTATATAATAGCTGATTTTCGATAACTCTTTGGTTGGTTTCTTATGGCTGGTCATGGCCAGTATTTTTGATGTTGCCTGGTTGCAAACTACAGCTACGAGGCTACTACTGGTATTAAGGGTTTGTCCTTTTCACTACTTCCTTCTGTTTCGACCTCCACCGCCTGTTTCCTTCGAAAGCCGGTCTTAAGGCATCAGTTACCTGCCAAGCCTCCTTGACATTCATGTTTTGAGGCGCCAAAAGATTTCACTTTAAGGAAACTAGCAATTGATGCTTTACTAATCACGCGATTTTGACCAGGAGATGACGAGAATGAGGTCCATTCAAAACTATATTCATGTATAGTAGTCATTTGCCGCTCTAGCGGTTGCAAATTTTAATCCTTATCCACCTACTTAAAAGCGTTATGTAAAAACGAATGCCAACTTCGTTAATGGCTGAATTCGGACCAGTAAGAGTGTAGTGGAGAATTTCGAAAATTCAAATCTCCGTTATTATACGAAGAATTGCATAGAATTGATTTTGTTGTAAATGTAATGTTCTATAAATGTTGTCATATATATATATATATATATATATATATATATATATATATATATCTATATATATCGAATTAATAACCGAGAGATTTCTTTTTTTTTAAGTTTTCAGCTTTATGTTATCTTTTGAAATAGAGCATATACGGTCATATGAGATGATTAGTGTGTCATAGCAGCACGGCTGAAATCTGCATAGTTTACGCAGCCCATGCGTGACAGACTATTTTTTTTATACCATCATTTATTGTCGGAAGACGGTGGAGTAGGAGACAGGAATAAGGTGGGACGTTGTGTGATTGGCTGAGTGATGGATAACTTATCAATAGGCTCATCAGGGACATGTGCAACCCCCACCCCCGCTACCCCAATGGCTGTGCGTGATTACTTTAGCTCTAAACTGATAATGGTTTGCTCTATTTACCTTATATTTTACTCAGATATACGCCTTGTTTCGGAGGGAATTACGGTTATTTTAGTTTTAGCTGATTTTCCCCAAGGGAAATCAGCTATTGAGCTTCTACTCATGACGTGATTTTCCAAAAATTTCCTCAAATCGTCCCAGGAGATGACGAAAATGAGGTATATCAAATAAAGGGTTGGTACCGCCAGTATAAATGATACTGTTGTCATACCTCTCGGTGGAGACCGTCGTCACTGGCTAATGATCGAATACAGCTGGCAAGCGCTTTAGATGCGAAGGCACCATCTTCAAGCCCGTCAAAAGTTGTACTGAGTTAGTCGTCCGTTAGTCAGTAAGTTATATGCGTTTGCTCCCCGTATTAGGTTGTTTATGTTTTAGTCCAGATCTGTGGACTTACCTCTTAGATCTGTCAAACAAGGGGGTTTTAGCTAGTGTCCGGGTAAATTGTTGTTGTGTGGTGGTTCGTTGCCCGTATCCGTATAAGGTTGTGTACGTTTCTAGTAAGTTTTGTGTGTTGGTCTGGAATAGTTTTCTTGTATGTAAATACAGTTTTAACGTGATGTTTGTACAATGGTTAGTATAAATCA
>CM032233.1:23982500-24035000 GCA_019009955.1 Riptortus pedestris
ACACTCAAGCTAATTCCACAAAAATCACAAATTAGGTATCTAGGACTCACATTAGACAAATGACTAACTTGGAAACCTCACTTCACACTAAAAGTACAAGAACTGAGTCGACGGTGCGGACTACTTAGAGTATTTGACAATGGATCTAAACTATCACTACATATCAAACGACTGATTTATACGACAGTACTCAGACCAATACGGACTTGAAATTTGGGGTTCCACTAAACCTTCCTTTTTGACTCGAAAATGTTTATTTGATCGATGCCACATTTGATATTCAACACTGAAGATCATATTCGTTAATTGCTGAAGTCGGAACATGAATAGTTGGTTGGTGGAGGTTAGAGGGGGATGGAATTGGAAATTCAAAATATCTCCGTTATGAGTAGGGTCGGAACAAGTTATAGAACCAATATTGTTAAACGGTTGATGCTCTTCAATTGTTATTCTACACATTTTATAATAATTCAAACATTAAGCGAGTTATTCGTACGTTCTTGTTTACAGGGTTCAGTTAACCCCAACTTCTACTCATCGGATTTTTACTGAGAAAGAGAGAATATGTGAGGGAGAAGAGATCTATAGCTTATCATAATGAACAAAAAAAAGACAAGCCTACCTATACGCATTGCAACACTGGACTAACTGTAAAACACCTACTAACAGAATGCAGATTACGAACTTACTAAAACATTCTACATGACTTGAAAGTACTACTGACATAGCATAGCCCTCATATCACCACTATTCTGACATATTTAAAAATGGGCAGTTTGAGAATATTTAATTACATACTTTAAAATTTTTAAGATTTGTGTCTGCGTGCGTGTGTGTGATGTGTTTAAATTTGAATGATATATCACTGTTAACAGATTTATCTTAAGGGAAATCAGGTATTGAGGTAGTACTAATGACGCGATTTTTGAAACATTTCTTCAAATGTCCATCGATCCTACCCAGGAGATGGGGAAATGAGGTCCATTCAAAATTATATATATGTCTGTTAACACTCTAGCGGGCGCAATTTTTGTTTAATCGTTACCAAACTCCGTATTTAATCGTTTTATGTTAAATGGAAGATCAAGTTCGTTAATGGCTGAAATCGGACCAGTAAGAGGGGAGGTTTAGAAGGGAGAATTTTGAAAATTCAATATATCTCCGTTAATATAAGTCGGATCGAAAAATTGTGTAGAACTAATCGTATTGCAAATTAAATGATCTATAAATAATGTTATACTTATTGCTATACTTATTTTCTGTATCATGAATATTAACCGAGATATTTGCATTTTTCAGTTTTCAGCCATCAGCAAACCCACACTTCTACACATGTTACATAAACAATACTCGGTTATGTAATAAACCACGTCATTCAAAGCTTAAACACCTAACATTGTTTTCAAGAGACATTTATTATACGAGATACATGCAAATATGTTCTGGTGACCCCCCCCCCCCAGAGGGGGGCCCTTCTTAAGTTTCTGGACTACTTAAATTTGATTGATTGAGATAAAAATTATTTTGATTCATTATAAATTACAGTACTAGATATAGTAAATAATTTTCGTTTAAATTAATGCGTTATATTCAGATATATATTACAGTAATTGTTTTTCTTTCCGGTAAGAATTTCGCAGAACTGTTTGTTTACATTTCAGAAGGTTTCCGTCGGGAGGTTTCTTATTATCGTTTGTATTTATTCACGATGGTGTTGTGTTACCGGTATGTAGATATACCTATTGTTAAACTTTACGTGGGAAATCTGCGCGACGGACATTTTTAGTGTTTTGTGTTCCGTTTAGAGTACTTTTCTATACATTATTTTGTATGTTCTATTTTTTGTTATTTTGCTTACTTGTTTTTCCGAGCTTTAAGAAGATCCAAGCTGCCACAGTTGCGGAGCTCTATTGTTTATAATAAATATAGTTTGTCATACTAGCAAGTGGGAAATCTGCTTAGTTTACGCAGAGCCTGTGTGATGGACTTCTTTATAATGGAGACGAGTGGGCAGAAGATGTCACCTTGATCCTTGCGTCATTCCTGCTTGGCTTGAATCTTCTGTGCTATCATAGCATCTACGCTTATCGCGAGGCATTTATCTTTATTTTATTTATTCATTGCATTTCTCAGCCTACGAACATCATCACCGGGAGTTTCGAAAACAGTCTAAAAGTTTCTCTCTTATAAGTTTAATAGGAGTGACTGATAACTGTAGAAATTATTTCAAATTCTAAAAAGTTTTAAGGAAGTTGAATTGGTTTCAGATGTAAATCAGAACCCTCCTTTGTCTTCTTTCTATATTATTTTTTTTCATTTTTTGACGGAAAGTAATTTAAAAAAATAGCATCAGAGGTTAAGCTGTAAGGCCGTTTTATCCAGTTTGAGTCTATGGAACAAGCCCGTAGTACGGGTTGATTGAAAGGATTGCTCTGTTTGGTTAATTAAAATAAGGTAGGGACGTCTACATATTTGATATGCCTTCATGGTTCTAAGCACATAAATTATTCATTATTCTTCAATATAAAATTGAAATATGTTTATCTAATACATTTAAAATTACTTAGAGAATAGCTAATGATGAATCTGAATAACATTATGGATAATGAATCGAATTCATTGGATGATTATTCGACGGAAATATATTAGTCCGAACATCGAAACTACTCCACTTACCTGTGAAAGTCCATTCACCCATAATGACCTTAATATACCTTTTGTGATTGTCCAAGTCTGGAACGGTAAGGAAAAATTCCATTCAATCCTTTCTAATCACTCAAATCCTTTGATCCTTCTATTGTTCACACACGTATTCCCAGTAATCCACTGACAACGTCTAGAGCTAATACAGCTGTGAGACTTTGATTCCGATTTTCCTTCCATTTAATGGCATTTTTAGGAAGTGACAGCAGATTGACTTTCACGAATTTCCCGGATCAAATACCCTCACTCTCCAAAAGAAAATTACAACAATTTTCTAGTCGCACTTTCATGCTTTTGATTAGCTTCCTTTGTACGTCTGACCACTTTTTATACCGTAGCCTTTCACATTGATTGATTTTTCCGTACCATATTAGTTTGTTAATATCGTTTTCGTTTTTTTAGAGAGTTTCTTCTGAAAGCATATCGAGTAACAAGTGAAATTAAATTTATGAATATGACAGGTTAATTATAAGCTTCAAGAAATATACACTGTAAAATTATTTCTTTTAATTTTTTCTATATTTATAAAATTCCAACTACCTTACCAATGCTGGAAGTTGATAACTACCGCCTTCGTACAATGTTGAAACAATAATATATATATATATATATATATATATAAAATGGTTACCTCTGTCTGTACATTGATTTTTTTCTCTCTCGGAATTGCACGATATTTTTCTGTTTTACATGCCATAGACACGATATCTGCAATTTTTAGTTTTGGTGTCTGTTTGTTTACATATTTGTATATTTGTTTGTTACCTTTTCACGCATAAACGGCTGAACCAAATTTCATAAAACTTGGTATGTGTATTACAACTAAACCAGCATAGACTTTAGGCTACATTAATATTCTCTGAGACGAACAGGAGGGAGGTTATAAGTGAGGCCTGAAATTAAAAATATCTATATTTCTTTTCGTATTGCTTTTTCGGCAAATATACACAAAGCAAAAGTTGTTTATTTTATTATTTAGAGTAATATTAGTTACATACACTTTCTTTTGCCGTATACCGAAGTATAAATGAGTTATACAATAAAAACTATAGTGGGAGTCAACAATTTTATAAGACTCAACCGAACTAAACAAAACTCGGTATGTGAATTAGCACTAACTCCTCCATGATAATAAGATGTACCAACATTTCTAGGGACGAGCAGGAATGGGGGTTGTAAGGGAGGCCTGAAAATAAAAATAGCGATATTTCGTTACCTATTTGTTTCCGGGCAAATATGCACATGTCAAAAGTTGTTTACTTTGTTATTTAGAGTAACTTTATTAATATTCACTTTTGTCTTATAACAAAGTATAAACGAGATATACACTAAAAATTAAAGCGGGAGCCAACTTTTTAGCCAATTGTATTGGGCACTAACGGTTAAACCGAACTTAACAAAACTCGATTTGTGAATTAGCAATCTTCCATGATTATAAGCTATATTAAAATGTTTAGGTTCGAACGGGAGTGGGGGTTAAAAGAGAGGCCTGAAATGAAAATTAGCGATATTTGTTTTAAAGCAAACGTGCACATAAAAGTTGTTTTTTTGTGTTAATAAAAGTAACTTTTGTTTTAAGCATTTTTTCGTATAACAGTCTATGAAGCGAGTAATTTGCGTAGAAACATTTATATGCTCATCAATTCTCTCCAATATGAACGACCAGGTACCTCACCTGGATAAATTAATTCAAATCAAAGTTAATATTTTATCCTTAATAATTCAAATCTAATTTATTTCTAAAAGCCAGTAGCAGATTGCACCAAGTAAAGTATACTGCCCCCCCCCTTTCTCTTCTCCTAAACATTAATTCTTGAGAAACGCCAGTATGCCTTTGAGTGTATTTAATACTTTATTTAATTAAAACGTGAAAATTATTTGAACAAACAGTTTTAGTATTGAGAAAATAATGTAATCAGATTTGTTAATATTAATTAATGTAATACAGGATTAAGATCCTCAATGAGTGGTAGGTTGGTACCACTGAGCCTAGGGAGGTGTGGGGATACTTCCTTTGTCCTATCAGTTCTGCCGCTTCCCTTCTGACCACATATTCGTCTATGATTAGATGTTACTTGATGCTTATAGAAATGTAGTGTTGTTCTCAGGTATGTGAATTTTTTTTAATTATCATATATAAATTATTTAAAAGGAAGAACGGTGAGGAGGTGCACCCAGTTATTTCTGGTATTTATTAACTCTGCTCCATTAATATATTATACTGAACACACTAAGTACCAATATGGACATACAGTTTACAATCGAGACTTACAAAAGAGTGTTTTTAATAGCGGTTATGGCGTACCAAAAACAGCTGTCACCGTTGGGCTTTGTACCGTATCAAGGGAAAGGAACTTTTATTCATACATGGTTTGGAAGACAGAATACTTTCTATGATTATGAATTATATGGTCCATTACGTTAAAAAAAAAAAACAAAAAAAAAACTACATGCACAGGAGACGGAAGATATAAAAATATTGAGTACAGTGAGTTTGGTGACGAGTAAACAAAAATTGCGACCGCTAGTGTATTTGTGTTAACAGACAAATATATATATATATATATATATATATATATATATATATATATATATATTTATATATATATTTTTGAACGGACCTCATTTTCGTCATCTCCTGAATCGATGGACATTTGAAGAAATTTTTCGAAAATCGCGTCATGAGTACGACCTCAATAGCTGATTTCCCTTAAGGGAGTTTTATGGAGTGTTTTGGTGACTCTTGCCATTAAAATTCGAAGTATACATAAATATTGGGTCTACGAAAGCCACAAGAAGAATACATATTTATACTTTATTTAAATTCTATAATCTAATAAATATTATTCAAAATTTAATTGTAATCAATTAACACAATTTTATTATATGATATGAAGATCCTATTAGAGACTACGTATTAACACCGTAATATTAGATCAGGGACATCACTTATTTAATTTAGCCTTCTCGATGGTGAAAATAAATTGTGTTCATTCAGAGTAATAGAAATGTTTTTCCATGCCCTATGCCCTAGGGGATTCTGCTGAGAGAGCTAGAGTCACGTACACCCCCCGCCTTCCACAAGAAAATTCCACCTTCTAACGGTTGGCTTTTCTTAGGAACAAGCCCGTCCTTTATGATCTTTTAGAACGCAATATACTTGGACATCCAAGGGCCTAGTCTCCTCAATCAAGATGACCAATTTCGTCCACACGTAAACTCTTTTTTTCATTATTTCACGTGATCGTAGTTCTTGTCACTGCGAACGGTTGTTAAATTAATTAAATGCTGGCGAATTTAATTTAATTGGCATTATATGATAGAAGGTTGACGTGTTTATTTATTTTTTAAAAATGTCTGCTGTAGTTTGAGAATTGATAGCGTCATATTCAGTAACAATAGTGAACACCTATTATTGGAATAACACTACGGTGTTATTCCAAAAATACGTTTTTGGTAATTTTCATTTAATATAAGAAAAATAAGTTTCATTATCTGGGACACTTTCATAGGCGTTTTCATTCATCATTATCATTCATTCAACATTTCGCTAGTCATTCGAAAAGCTTTCTGAGGGCGTTATCTATTTGATAATGAGGAATAGCACTGTACTTAAATGTTTTTGACTAGTTCTATCCATTTATCAATTCATCACTTCTTTTCGTTCTTTATTTTAAGTTTTTTTTGCAATTATTGTTTCAGGTGGCAACAGTTGACTGAGGTAGGAAGTTTTCTCTTCTTAAAAAGTTGAGACGTTTTTTATTTTAACTGCGGAATTTAAAAATGACGGTCTAATTTGATGTTGATTATCTTAATTAATATAAATATTAGTAGCTGGCACTCTTGATATTAATCGTCAATTTTAGCAAATTTCCCTTGAGGGAAATCAGCTATTGAGTTCGTACTCATGACGCGATTTTCGAAAACTTTCGTCAAATGTCCATCGAAACTACCCAGGAGATGACGAAAATGAGGTCCGTTCAAAATTATATATATATATATATATATATATATATATATATATATATATATATAAATATATATATATAAATATATATATATATATATATAAATATATATATATATATATATATATAAAAATATATATATATATATATATATTTGTTTGTAAAGCTCCAATTTTTGTTTGATAGTTACCAAACTAGATATTTAAACGTTTTATGTAAAAAGACAGATCAAGTTCGTTAATGGCTGAAATCGGACCAGAGGGAGGGGGGGTTTATGAGGGGATTTTCGAAAATTCGAAATATCTCCGTTATTATGCCTCGGATCGAAACATTGTATAGAGCTAATCTTATTGCAAATTAAATTTACTATAAATATTGTTATATTATTATATTTCTTCTCTATCTTGAATATTAACCGAGATATTTGTATTTTTATGAAGTCTGTGGGACATGTGGTCGGGAATTGTTCGGATTAGTTCAGCCGTTTCCGTAACTGTTCGGCTCTGGTGGAAGCTTCTTCTAACCTTACCTCTCGTTTGTAACCTTACCTTACTTTCGTTACTTTATAAGATTTATGCAAATACGTTCTGTTCATCCGCCCCCCCCCCTTTCTTTAGTTCTTGGACTACTAAAATTTGAGTTATTAAAATATAAATTATTCTTACAATTCCGTTTCAGTTGGGAATTTATTAAAGTTAACTGAATGATTTCTCATTACCGTTTGTATTTACTCACGGTAGTGTTGTGTTACCAGTATGCAGATTTCTCTATTGCTAAACTTCACATGGGAAATCTTCTTAGTTTACGCAGACTCTGCGTGACGGACTTTTATTATACATCTCCATTCTATTTAATTTAGGAATATTACGATGTTTTTGGTTTTTCTTTGGAAAGACATTTTTATGTATTAATTGTTAGTTATGAAAGTTAGATTCGTATTGATTGGGCTGTAGACCTCTAATCGTAAATGTTCTTCCTTTTAGCAGATTTCCCTTAAGGGCTTCCCTTAAATCAGCTATTGAGGTCGTACTCATGACGCGAGTTTAAAAAAATTTCCTCAAATGTCCATCTATCCTACCCAGATGACGAAAATGGGGGCCGTTGTATATATATATATATCTATATATATATATATTTGTCTGTTACCGCTCTAGCGGTCGCAAGTTTTGTTTGATCGTTACCAAACTTCATATTTAAGCGTTTTACGTAAAAAGAGAGATCAAGTTTGTTAACGGCTGAAATCGGACCAGTGGGAGGGGGGGGGTTTAGAGGGGGGATTTTTGAAAATTTGAAATATCTCCGTTATTATTTTTTTTCTTCGAGATGGGCCCTACCTTATTATATTGCATTCATTGCGCCAAATGGACATTCATGTCGGTAGAACTGTTTTATTGGTTAAGTGGATTTATTTTTTTTAGTTCCGTTCTAGAAACGATAATGACATTTACATCAAGATTAAAACAAACCAAAATAAATTCTATAAATTGTAATTGCACATACATAAGTTTTGCGATAAGAATCTAAATTATAATCAAATAGAGTCCAATGTGAACTCATAAGTTCAGATTTAAAAACAAAAATTAAAAAACATTGAAAGATCATTGTAAATATTGGCATATGGAGATTTTAGTGATATTTCTTCGGCGAAAAACATGAATTTAGTATTCAATTATTGTTCCTATGATTTTCCTAGGATCTAGATTTACGGGAAACAAAGTAAAAGTCTTAGGTTCAGCACTGCTTGACCCACTTAGCAAGTTTAGCTCTTCCAAAGCAGGTGGAGAGTTACAGAACTGTCGGAAATCAATGTCCCACCACTCTCCAGGATATCCAACTTAGAGATTTTCCAACAGTCAAAGCTATCAGAAAATTACCAAGAGGACTGTGAGTGAAAGATCTAATTTTGTCAGCTTAATATTTTAGCAGATTTCCCATAAAGGAAATAAGTTATTGAGGTCGTACTTATGACGCGATTTTCGACATTTTTCTTCAAATGTCCATCGATCCTGCCTAGGAAATGACGAAAATGAGGTCTGTTCAAAACTGTATATATATATATATATATATATATATATATATATATATATGTCTGTTAACGCTCTAGCGGTCGCAGTTTTTGCTTGATCGTTCCCAAACTCGATATTTAAACGTTTTATGTAAAAATAAAGATCAAGTTCGTTAATGGCTGAAATCGGGCCAGTGGGAGGGGGGGTTTAGAGGGGAGGATTTTCGAAAATTTGAAATATCTCCGTTATTATAAGTCGGATCGAAAAATTGTATAGATTCAATCTTATTGCAAATTAAATGTACTATAAATATTGTTATATACATTTATTCTCTATCTTGAATATCAACCGAGGTATTTACATTTTTATTAAGTGTGCGCGTATAACGGATGAGATTGGCTAACCTCGGTTCTAGTCGTGTGTTTCCGCCATAACCAAGTTCGGCCGTTTCTGTAACTGTTCAGCCCTCATGAAATTTCTCTATTGTAAAACTTCACGTGGGAAATCTGCTTAGTTTACGCAGCCCTGCGTGACGGACCTCTTTTCATCGTGAATGGAAGAAAAGGCCCTTTACTTTAAAACAACAAAGTGTGTTAGTGAGACCTGAAGATATGTTTTTTTATTGCCTTAAATACAGCGGAAATTTAATAAATTAATTTTATTTCTCTGGGAGGTTTCTTCACTGAGCTCTTGGAAATGGAGTGTGAACGGGAAAGAAACTTTTTGTTAATAGCAGGCCAAACCGGAGCTGTTTAAGTGGCGGGTAGTTTAGTGCTTAGAGTGCAGCCATTATCGCCTTCCTGGGTGTCTGTCTCTGGGACGATACTCCTCCTACCATCCGATGCAATGAGCCCAGCCTAAGTCTCAACTTCCCAGAGGGGTTGTATTTCCTGATAAACATCGCCTGCTGAAACATTCATGAGATGAGTCAGCTGCTTCCTCCCCTGTAATCCTCCGATCCTTGGAATTAATAGCCCTCTTCTTCGTTAGTTGCACATTCCAACAGAAAATTCCAAATTAGTCCCCGACAGTTCATTTTACACTGCATAGAGTGGATCGAACCACAATATCATGGCAATGGTAAAAGTATTTCGTGTCACACAGGACCTTGTTTTAATTTTTCAAAACAGCGATAATTTTTATTAAACGTTCAAATGAAATTCTAATTAAGAGATTGTTGCGGACGGCATTATCAAGAAACTATGGCTCCGTGCACTTCCAAAAAACATTAATGCTTTTTTATTCAATACAGAACAATAGTCCGTCACACAGGGGCTGCGTAAACTAAGCAGATTTCCCACGTGAAGTTATGCAATAGAGAAATCTCCATATGAGAGCCGAACAGTTACGGAAACGGACGAACTAGTTTTTGGCGGGAAACTCACTCGTCCGTTATTCGCCTACATTTAATGAAAATGAAAATATCTCGGTTAATATTCATGATAGAGAATAAATGTATAGAACAATATTTATAGTAAATTTAATTTGCAATAAGATTGGTTCTATACAATGTTTTGATCCGACGTACGGTAACGGAGATATTTCGAATTTTCGAAAATCCCCCTCCACTGGTTCGATTTCAGCCATTAACGAACTTGATCTGTCATTTTGCATAAAACGTTTAAATTTCGAGTTTGGTAACGATCAACCAAAACTTGCGACCGCTAGAGCGTTAACAGACAAATATATGTATATATATATAATTTTAAACGAGCCCCATTTTCGTCATCTCCTGGGTAGGATCGATAGACATTTGAAGAAATTTTTCAAAAATCGCGTCATGAGTACGACCTCAAGGGAAATCTGCTAAAATGATATTAATAAATTGTCATAAATTGCCGATAAAATACAAAAGGTTATAGAAATGGTGAAGACCAGTATAAATATGTGGGTTGTGTTGCTTGAGTTGTGATTTAATTCTTAGACTTGTTCCATGTTTCGTTAACTATGTTTTAAGTTTCTTAAATAAAAAAAAGTAGTGTGTTTCAAACATTTATTTTGTAATTTAACGAAGAATGTTAAAGTGGTTCCTTCGTTAAAAGATATATTATATATTTAATCTGATAATGCTCATATTCAGAGTATCAGAACCATCTTCAATGCCAGGCAAAAAAAAAAGACACCTTGAGAAAATACTTTTTTTTTATGAGTTATACGATTGATATTATTTAAAATATCATAGAGGAAAAAAACAGGTTCCAGGTTAAGAAGGACTACCAAAAATAAATAAGCTTAACGTGAGTACGTTTCAGTTAAAATGATAATACCCATAATTTGTTCGGCTATGAATAGCAGAACATCATTTGTTTAATGTATACAATTGAAACAATTTTGAAACCAGAAAAGCGTTATTCTCAAGTAAAAAAAAGTTTAAATTTCAATGTTATTAATAGAAAATAATTGCCAATTATTTGAAGTCATCATTGCTTCTTAAGGGGAAACGACCATTGTAATCTTACATCTAGACTAGCTCAGATACCCGGCTTCTCCCGGGAATTCATTTGAGGCTGAATGGTGATGGCATTTTTTTGGCAAGGCTTTACTTAGCACAATATTTTGACATTTACCAGTCCCAGTGTTTACGGTTAATACCCGTCGTTGCTGTGGATTTTTAGCAGATTTCCCTCGAGGGAAATCAGCTATTGAGGTCGTACTCATGACGGAATTTTTGAAATTTTTCTTCAAATTTCCATCGATCCTATCTAGTAGATGACGAAAATGAGGTCCGTTCAAAACTATATATATAAGACCGTTATAATCTTATATCTAGAAAGAAAAGTGACCTTGAGTATTTAGAGTGTAATTATCATTAAAATATAATTTGCATTTTAATATGAATGGATAGAGTCACTAGTTTTATGTTATTTGCTTACGGTTTAAGTAGGTGTTTCTCTTGTTTATATATATATATATTTATTTTACGTAGAGTAATAATAGTGAGTTTTTCAAATGTTTTAAACGTATTTTTTTCCAATTTTGAAGCAAAGTTTTCCGATAATGTGGTACCCAACAGGTTTTCAAAACTCAATGTTGTTGAAAAATGCTTAATATTGAATTCGCTTTTTTCAAAATTACCTTTTGCAATTTTTAAAATTTTTATTCTCATATTTTTTTTTTTTATATTAAAGATTTAAGTTCTCTCATAAAGACGTTGTCCACATTAAAACGAAGGAATACGTGATACATTTGTATTTCATTAAGAAATATTTTTTTTTTTTAAATAATTTAGTTGTAGAGAGTTGAAAATAATTTTATGCTAAGAAAAATGAAACCAATGACTGTTGTAACTCAGTGACGTAAGTCTGAAAAAGACAGTGGGGAGTATTGCAGCTAGAAACGTATTTCCCATGAGAAGGCAAATTCATCTCGAGGGTACCATTTCAGTTCCAGTGTCTCATATTCTCCTTTTCATATGTGTCATATCTGCTGCAAGAAGATTAAACTGAGGAAAATACTTTCTTCCAACTCAATGAAGCATGTGTAGGAAGAAAAATGCACTCCGAGATAACTTACAGTCCGTGTCTCATCATTTTGGAGTGTATAGAAGAAACTGACAAAAGTATTGTAAAATGTATTCTACAGACGGGCAGTGGCCCTCAAAAATCAAGAATTGTTTGTTGCATTTTTGTTATTTGTTGAGCTTGAAATCTAAAATAAATAGAGATGTTATTTATTGATATACTGGCTAAAGAAAGGGCTTGTAATAGACATGTGGAGAGTTACTCAAAAGGAACAATATGCTAAATTATCAATAACCATTCTCTTATTGAAATGTAATAAAAATTATTTAATATTTTTATATCCCTTTCATTTACCAATGAAGGGTTTACATAAACATGACTTGAAATTGTGCAAGGTTAAGACAACATTGGTATTGTGAAATGCCTTGGTTTTCAAATTTGAACGTAATTATCCATTTTGTCCTTCCCTAAACCCACATTTACTAGTTTCTGCGTGGAGTTTGTACCTATCTCATGTAACTAAAAAGTCCGTCACGCAGGGACTGCGTTAACTAAGCAGATTTCCCATGAGCGCCACGTATTTGCATTTATCTCAAAACTTAAAAGTTCAATGAGAACAATATTTGGTATTTAACCTTCAAATAAAGTGATTCATAACATAATAGAATATTGAAAATATGAGATGAGTAGGAGTGGGGCTTTACTGAAGACCGAAAACTAAAAAATGCAAATATCTCAGTAAATAATCAAGATAGTGAAAAAATGTATATAACAACAATTATAGACCATTACATTTACAATAAGATTGGTACTATACAGTCCTCCCCCTGGTTCGATTTCAGCCATTAACGAACTTGATCTTTCTTTTTGTATAAAACGATTATATATCAAGTTTGATAACGATAAGACAAAAATTGCGACCGCTAGAGCGGTAACAGACATATATATATATATATATATATATATATATATATATATATATATATATATATATATATATATATATATATATATATATATATATATATACATACAGTTTTGAATGGATCTCATTTTCGTCATCTCCTGGGTAGGATCGATGGACAATTGAAGAAACATTTCGAAAATCGCGTCATGAGTACAACCTCAATTGCTGATTTCCCTTAAGGGAAATCTGCTAAAAACGACTAGCCTTATAATGTTGAAATTTCATATTTAGGAAGATCGATTAAGGGAGGGGGGGGTTTACAGGGAATGGAAATAAACAATTGATAATTTCCCAGAACCTGTTATAGGTGCAAAAAAATGTGCATGGAACCATTTTTGTTTATCATAAAAGGTTAATTATGTTCCATAACGCTTTTAGAACGGATACAATCAAACTGATACCAAAGCCGAAAATTGTTGATATTGTTTCATTGTCATGTGAAACGAAAAAGTATCGTGAAATTTCGAGAAAAAAGTGAGTGTGAGTGTAAATTTTATACAGTATATTTAGGCGTTTAATGTAAAACTTAAGGAGAGTTTTGTTAATTTCTAAAATCGAACTAGACGGATTACGGGTTTAGATAAGAGATAAAATGTAAAGTCGTAAATATCTCCATTATCATACGAATCTTGTAGAAGGCTTCTGGATATGATAGAAAAGATGGGATATTTATATTAGAGGTCTAAAATCATGTGTATAATTGGCGTATTAGTATATTTGTACTGTCGAATTTAAGTAAAATAATTCTCACGCCTCAGAATGTCATTGTAACAAAGTCTTTGAAGCATGGTTTGAACAGTTTTTTCTCCTGATATGAGATCTATTAACATGTAATTCTCCATAACGGTGCTTTCTATATATCGAACAAAATAACAACCTTGTGAGATAACAAGGGTTAATATCTCTCTCTTCCTCATTCCCTAATTTTCAATGACATTTAGATCAGTTTTCAGTTAGGAAAAATATTTCTATATTTAGCAATTTTTGACATGCTGTAGATTCTTTGTTCCTTTGACTATTCTTGAGTATTATGGAAAGTTACAAGGCGCTTTTACTGGAAAAGGTTTTGGAAACTTTCCGCATAACCTGAAAAAAAGGGGAATACTTTTAAATATATTTTGTGTCGTCTTACAATTTCTTTAACTATCAATACTTGACCAATAATATCAACATTTTTGGTAATTTATTGTTCCACAATTTTAATACATACGTCTTCTATAATTTGAGTATTGATTTTTCTGTTTTCGGCCTTCACAAACCTCCATTCTTATTGAGTGATTTTCAGTTTCAAATATCAAACACCGAATGCTTATCTTTGGGGTTGTTATTTTATTCCAACGATTATGAAGAGCATGATTCATATTAATTTTACGTTGAAAAGAAGACTGTTATCTTAACAAGTTGCCAAAGAAAATCCAAAACACAAACAGAATATTTAATTCGCTTGATTAGGGGCGGCGAAAGAAAGGAAGTTCCGAACGAGTAATGAAGAAAACGAGAAGGCTAATAACTTTCTAAAATGCAAATTTTGGAGGCATTAAGAAACTTTGGCCGGCTATTTTAAAACGATAATTTAGTGGATGATTTGCAATAATCCCCTTTGAGTTAAGCCATCTCAAGTCATCCAGAAAATATAAATTTGGTTGCTTCACTATTTTAAAAAAAAGTCTGATCTTTTTATACAATGGCCTTACATGTTGGAAATTGAAAATCATTATTATAAAACATTTTACTGCCAATAGTTCTTGATTGGTGGCAAACTTTGTTCGGTCAACTGCTACATCCAAGAATTTCCTCTAACACCTGTCTCTCCTAAACTATTTATTTATCAGACAAAACAAAATTATTCAAAAATAAAGGGCTTCATTTAATGTTTTATATACTTATTAGCCCAATTTAGGTTTTAGGGATGAAATTAGAGACTGCTCTCATATATCTAATACTTCTTTTCGGTGTTTCATGAGAAGTATTTGAATATACAAAACAAGTTTTTTTTTACAAATAGTTCGGAGGTATACTTGTATACTAAAATTCGTGGTTCTGGCTTGTACTCTATTTCTTGAAAAATAAAAGATTTTTATAAAATTGTCATTTTTAGGGGTTAATATAAAAATCTGAAACTCTGGCCAGGAGTAGTACTGTATGACAGTAACATGTACAAAAACATTCACTTTGCAGTTTTAGCAGATTTCCCTTCAGGGAAATCAGCTATTGAGGTTGTACTCATGACGGAATTTTCGAAATTTTTCTTCAAATGTCCATCGATCCTACCTAGTAGAAGTTTGAAAATGAGGTCCGTTCAAAACTGTATATATATATATATATATATATATATATATATATATTTATATTTGTCTGTTACCGCTCTAGCGGTCGCAATTTTTGTTTGATCGTTACCAAACTCGATATTTAGTCGTTTTATGTAAAATGAAAGATCAAGTTCGTTAATGGCTGAAATCAAACCAGTGGGAAAGGGGGGGTTAGAGAGGAGGATTTTCTAAAATTCGAAATATTTCCGTTACTATACGTCGGATCGAAAAATTGTATAGAATCAATCTTATTGCAACTTAAATTTACTTAATAGTATTATATACATTTTTTCTCTATCTTGAATATTAACCGAGATATTTGCATTTTTATGAAATTGGGGCGGATAACAGATGAGAGTGTTTCCCGCCAAAAGCTAGGTCGGCCCTTTTCTTTACTGTTCGGCTCTCGTGAAATTTCTCTATTGTAAAACTTCACGTGGGAAATCTGCTTAGTTTACGCTGCCCCTGCGTGACGGACTTTTTGCTACAAGCTGGGATATGACAAGGTAAATGTGTAAAAAAAAAAATGCTTTCTAGAAGGTGTAGATAAACTGTAATTGTGAAGTATTCCAGGTTATTATTACATAAATTGGCATTAAAAGGTAAGCTAAAAGATAGTTTAAACATGGTTAGTCATGTGAGTTAATCTCGCAAACCTTGAGTGGTGGATTCGATTCCCCCCTTGGTTATAGGAATATATTTAGTCAAAACGGGTAGATAACCATTCCCAACTAGCCATAGTAGCAAAAGGGGACGTTAATGTATAACATTTTTTTAATATTCTTCATTTAATGACTATGAGAAATGTTTGAGAGACGATAAAATATTAAAACGTGGAGTAGACTAAAAGACAAAATCAAATAATGGCCATCCCTTAAAAGTGGCAAATATATTCCGATCAGAGATTCCTGCAGTCCAATTTAGAAAAGCAAACTACAAGAGAAGGAATATGTGATGTCAATAGGTTATCCTGAAGTTGTCTAGTGAAAGAAGAGACGGTTTTTGGTAATATTGCAAGATAGGATTATGGAAATCTTGTAATAATGGGAGGGATGGTGCTTAAGGTACACGAGATAACAAGTGGATGGGGGACCAATTTAGGGGGGAATCGTTAAGGGATGGAGGACGGGACCAGCAAGAAAAGGGCCTGACATTCAATAGTTGCACGTAAAAAGGAGGCAAAAAGGGTTTTGAGAAGGATTGGGGAGGATTGACAGGGTTTCGGATATAAGGAGAATACTGACTAATGTATTTTATCACTGGATTTTGTTAGGAGGCCAGAAATACAAATCTCCGGCTAATGAGGGCAAATGGACCCGAGCCGAAATTCTTAGGTTAAAAAATGTATAAAAATATCATTATGTAATACGCATTTAGTAAATATTTGAAATAACCTTTCAAAAGTTGTATAAGACTCGTTAATCAAAAGCACATTTTTAAAAATTCGTCTTTAGTGTTGAAAAGAGAAATCTTAATTAAAAGGAAATTTGTTTATAAACCGTTTCCTAGCTTTGAAATGAAGATTTACGAATATTTAACGATCTATTCCTCCAAGATAAGGGAAAGCCTACTTGATAATCCACTGATGCACAACATCCCCTTTATTATTCCGAAAATATTGTATACTAAAACGATTATACGTACTATTTAATAAAGTATTTACTATTAACATTGCATGTATTGTTAGCCGTTTGTTAAAGCAAGCTACTAGAGGATTGTTGGGTGTCGGCTAATGAATAGTTTCTTAATTCTTCAAATTCAGAATTTCATTAAGATTGCTTACAGTTTCGGGCACCATTGGTTCTTCCTCAATTCCATCCCAAAAATATTATTAAGTTATCAAAAATCCTTTCCAAAAATAAATATTCCCGTGCCTTGTTGTTTATCACCTCATGAAACATTTCTAAAACCCACATACACCCAAATTGAGAAAAACACTTCAACTTCCGTTTTTCCCTTCATAACTTGCAAAAACCTATAAAAGGAACATTTCCAACCATCAACTTAGGGCTCAAAACAAAAAAAATAAACTCAAATCCCTTTACACCAAACTCAAAGACCGTCTTTCCCTTGACCAAACCACCAACGTCATATACAAAGTCCCATGCTCGACACCTAACTGTAATGCTGTATACTTTGGAGAGACTAAACAACACCTCAAAAACATACTGTACCAACACAAACGCACCATTACAAAGGAATAAATAGACAGTTCCGCCCTCGCAAAACCCACCATCACAAAAAAGACTTTTCATTTTAACAACTCTTCCATACTTGATACACAAACAAATCACCATAAACGTCTCATTTCTGAAACCTTTCCCATTAACATAGACCCCACAAGCATAAATTACAAAACAGACAAACAAAAAATATCTGCCACAAATGCAAACATATTAAAAACACTTCAGGCTCATTGACCATCCTTCTTTTTGGTTTTCTCTCAACCCCTTCCCATGCGAACCTGCCTCAGCCACATCCATAATGTTAACTCTCCACCGAATGCAGTTTGTGCTTCCTGCTCCTCCTCTATATAAACTGGTATGTACCATATCTCATTTTTCAATTTATTTAGTATTTTGGTATAGTCTTTACATACACCCCCCCCTTTTTGGTCATAGTCATCTGTCACTTTTTATAAAAAATAATATTTGTATGATGATTGTACATATAACAGAAAACATTATGTTTTTTTTTTTACACAATTGTTCACAAATTTGTTTATTTCTTTTGTTTTTGTTCATTGTTCAGCTCTGAAGATGGGAACCAATGGTGCCCGGAAATGTAAGCACTCCTGATAAAATTCTGTATATGAAGAATTAGGAAACTATCCATTAGCCGACTCTAAAAGTTACTGTCAGGAGAAATCTGCTAAAACATTATATAATTAGACTTGTTGGCCAAGACCATAATTATTTTCAATATTTTACTCTAACACGAATATTGCTTAATAGACTATTTTTCAGTCCTTCTTTTATTTATTTTTTTTTGGTTGGAGGATTTGAGCGGCCTGTGTATTAGAGATTACTAGAAAAGGTATTCCTCTCTCCTCCCACATACCCCGTTTCTGCCAGCTACTTTGATGAAAAATGTATTTTTTTCTTTCTATGTTGCGATAGTAAAATATATATGAAAAGAAGAGCCATCGAGGGGTATTATTTTTATAAATTCATTTTAGGAAAGTTAGTACAACAAGATATTTTAGGAAAGTAAAAATATAAGTTAGAAAATGTCATGTTTTTAGTACACATTTATAATATCCACGTGGGTGAAACGAATTCTGCAATTTCTGGGAGAATACACTGATAGTACATCAGAAGATCAATTCTCCTTAATATATACAAATTTGCTCTTACAGTGGAATTTATTAATATAAAAATTTGAATTGATATTTAATAAAAGTCCGACACACAGTGGCTGACAGCCTCACACCGAGAAGAAAAACAATTACTGAAATATATCAGAATATAACATATTAATTTTATTTAGAACTATTCACTATATCTAGTACTGTAATTTATAATTAGTCAGAAAAATTGTTATCTCAATCAATCAAATTTTAGTGGTCTAAGATCGGGGAGAGGGGGGTTCACCAGAACATATTTGCATGTATCTTGTATAATAAAGGTTTCTTGAGTACAATATTTGGTATTTTAGCTTCGAATAATGTGGTTTATTATATAACAGAGTATTTTTTATTTAACATGAGTAGAAGTGGGGATTTACTGAAAGCTGAAAAATGCAAATATCTCGGTTAATTAATATTCAAGATAGAGAATAAATGTATAAAACAATAATTACAGCACATTTAATTTTCAATAAGATTGTTTCTGTACAATTTTTCAATCCAACGTATAGTAACGGAGATATTTCGCTTTTTCGAAAATCACCCTCTGAAACCCTCTCTCTCTCTCTCTCTCTCTCTCTCTCTCTCTCTCTCTCTCTGTTCCGATTTCAGCCTTTAATGAACTTGATCTTTCTTTTTACATAAAACGTCTAAATATCGAGTTTGGTAACGATAATAGATTGAGGTATTGAGGTGAAGCAAGACTAAAGATCAAGTTCGTTAACGGCTGAAATTAGACAAGGGAGAAGGGGGTTTACGGGAGGAATTTTGAAAATTCGAAATTTTTTCCGTTACTATAAATCGGATTGAATAAGTGTATGGAATGAATCTTATTGTAAATTAAATGTACTATAAATATAGTTTTATATATATATATATATATATATATATATATATATATATATATATTCTCTATTTTGAATAGTGACCGAGATATTTTCATTTTTCAGCCTTCAGCAAACTCCCTCTTTGGGGCTCGGGCTGGCCGTGCGAGTTAGGGCGTTGGTCCGAATCACTGATAGCATACCTAGAGTGGCGGGTTCGAATCCCGCCATGGGCAGTGGAAATTTGTTTTATGACGGACTCATTGAATAAACTCCTTGTGCCCACCCTGGCTAGAAAAAGGTGGTAACCTGTAGATAACCCGTCCCGATTAGCCTAGTAGCATAAAGTGGACGTAAAATAAAAAAAA
This sequence comes from Riptortus pedestris, assembly GCA_019009955.1. Taxonomy (NCBI): domain Eukaryota; kingdom Metazoa; phylum Arthropoda; class Insecta; order Hemiptera; family Alydidae; genus Riptortus; species Riptortus pedestris. Next base: position 24,002,453 of record CM032233.1, read on the forward strand.
AATAAAAAAAAAAACTCCCTCTTCTACTCATGTCACATAAACAATACTCTGTTATGTAATAAACCACATTATTCGAAGCTCAAATACCGTAAATTGTTTTCAAGAGACAATTATTATATGAGATAACAGTTGTCTTTTGCCGGCATATCGCCAGCAGTGTCTATGTTGTGGTGGCCCACAATATTTCGGAGGATACTAGTGCGGGAAGCAGTGGAGATTTTCAAACGACCGCTGAACTTTAATAAAGAAGATGGGGCCCTGCCCGCAGCCTGGAGACCTCTTCAAACTCCGAGAAGACGCACCGACGACCCGCAACACCGTGGCGAGCCAATCAAACCAATGGTTGAAGGTTCCCCCACCACCAGCAGGGATAACGCAAATAAGGACCGCGACATGACAGACCCATCATTAAGAGCTGCCACAAGCATACCCAAAACATGACCACGAGAAGAAGCCGGTTGGAAGACCGGCGAAATATTGTGGGCCACCACAACATAGACACTGCTGGAGATATGCCGCAAAAGACAACTGAAATAGATTCCCAGCGACGGAGTTTAAAACAACGTATATGAGATAAATGAAATGTAATGGTGACCCCCCTCCCCTTCTTAAGTTCTTGGACTACTAAAGATTTGATTGAGATACAAATTATTCTGATCCATTATAAATTATTGTACTAGATATAGTAAATAGTTTTCAAGAAAATTAATATGTTATATTCGGTTTCAGTTATTTTTTTTTTCTTTTGGGTAAGAGGTTGGCAGGCCTGTTTGTTTACTTTTCAGACGCGTAGGGAGGTTTCTTGATATCGTTTGTATTTATTCGCATAATATTGACGGTGCTGTTGTCTTATCAGTATGTAGATTTTTCTATTGTTAAACTTTGCGAGGGAAATCTGCTCCGTTTACGCAGCTCCTGCGTAATCGACTTTTTTACTTTGTTAAAGCACTATGAAAATAATTATTTATCGAAGATATTGGGCTATTTTCTATATTATAAATAGTATTGCATGAATTGGAAGGGGCATCTTATAGACAGGGAGTGACTATATTTCTGCTAACGGTGTGTTAATATTATGTCAAGCCGGAAGGTCATAATTTGTCGAAGGGAAGTGGGTTGTTAGTGAGTACTTGTACCGGCTACTAGTACCCTACACTAGTAGTAGGTGCCCACACCCCCTCTCCAGCCCCGAGCCTCTCTACTACCCCTTCTCCTCATTATATGCCAACTCACCCCTCACCCCACCACCAACCACCGACCATTCAAAACCCACTCTCTCTCTCTCTCTCTCTCTCACTCACTCTCTCTTTTCTCAACCCTTATTCTCCAGCTTCTCCCGTGCAAAATTCTATCTTAAGTCTTCGTTACACAAGGTACTACTCCAACTTGACCTTTCTCATTGCCACTCCATGAAGTATTCATTTACCTAGCTACATTCCAGCTTTATAACAAGGGTGCCGACTTATATTGAAGGCTAACCAGCACGCCTGATGTGCTGTTTGCAAAGAGACAAAGTCGGTACGGGATATCACAAACCTCACCAGGTAAGTGTTGAAACAAAGGAAAAAATCCATCATACAAAGGGTTGCTTTAACGAAGCAGTTCTATCACGTAATGGTATGAGGCACTATGGATATTTTCTCACCCATATATTCCCCCTTTATAAATAAAAATCCGACGAGAGGGAGGGTTTGCTGATGACAGAAAACAGGAAAACATAAATACCTTACTTATTATTGCTTACTCTTGAGTTACAAGAAAATGTATAGACCAATAATCGTAGAACACCAATAGTTTAACAAGACTCATAATGACAAAGATATTTTGAACTGTCGAATACTTCTACCCCTCCCCCTCCCTATTCCAAGTCCTATTTCAGATAATAACTAGCATGATCATTAGTGTTTAAGGAAAAGGTAATATATTCACTATGGTATTGATGAAATAAACATTGAGTCAAGTCCGTAAAACCTAAGTTAATGATTTTATCACACTACGTATTTGCATGTATCTCACTTAATAAAGGTCCATTGAAATCAATTTTAAAATTATTCTTATTTTATCTGAGAATGAAATAAGCTGTTGTATATGATATATTCGCGTTTGTTAGAGTTAAATGAGAGAAGCGGGGTTTAATGAAGACTGAAAATTTAAAAAAAAATTCAATTAACCCGATTTATATTCGAGATAGAGAAATTGTGTTTAATATATAACAACATTTATAGGATACATTTACAATTAGATCGGTAATATACGATTTTTCGATCCCACAAATAATAGCGGAGATATTTTGAATTTCCGAAATTCCAGCCACTAACCCCCACCCCCCTACCATTAATCAGATGTCTCCTTTAACGAATTCGTTCTGTAGATTTTGATCTTTTGATGTTATAAAAAAAATAAATATTGAGTTTGGTAACGATCTAACAATAACACTGATAAACAAGCCATAGATATCTGGCATGGTGTTTACTTTTTCTAATGCAGTTTTTCATGCTGATTACAAATCTGAAAACTGTTTCGCTCTATCGCGTCAGGTTTTTTTTTTAAATGCAACGCCGAATTTTCCCATTAACGCCTTACGTGCTTTCTTTAAATCGCTGTAGATTTTGTTCGAATCGTGTTAGGACGGTGGGAGCGGTGTCATTTTATTCTATAGCATAGCCTTTGATATGACATGTAACACACATTAGGTTATAATAAAATGTTTTTCCCAAAACTCAAAATCAAAATTTCAATTATTTTGAAAAGTGCGTCTACAAAATGCTGGGACTCATGATAAACTTCGTGAAAGCACTATAGAACAACTCAGATGCTTTTCGTTATCTATCCAACAATTTTCCAGAGTTGAGTTAAGCGAAAGTGAAACAAGGTGTGTTCATAGGTCCACAAATGAGGAAGATCATTGCAGACAGTCACTTCGAAGACTTTCTCAGCAATACTGAATAAGATACATGGTTGACATTCAAGACTGTTGTAGCCAATTTCCTTGGAAATTATAAATGTCCCGAATGTTTAAATATTGTGCAGATGTGCGTACAGCTGTTTATCAGTGTAATTGGGAACGCTAGAGCGTTAAAAAACGCCTATTTATGTATAGTTTTGAACGGACCTCATTTTCGTCATCTGAGTAGGATCGATTGACATTTGGAGAAATTATTGAAAATCGCGTCATGATTACAACCACATTAGTCGTTTTCCTTTAATGGAAATTTGCTGAGTATTGATTTTGCCTGAATACATACATGTTGGACGTGTTCGGTATATTGCATTGCATATGTACTAACAGCATATAGGTCGTTCCTAAATTAATTTATGCCGTTATTTAGTTAGACAAAACCAGATTCAAATTCAGAAATTGTAATTTGTTTTATTGATTCATAAATTTTATTTATTCAGTATTCTACATTCTCCATGTTTTTCAAATTGTCTAAGTCAATTTTACATAAATATGTCTGAATCCTGTAAATACATCTCTTAATTTTCTCATTCAAGGCATAGGTAGTTATGGGAAACGTGGTTTAGGTTTCCAAAATTCGGCAATGAAAAAAAAATCGATTTTGATGACCAAAATCATCAACAACACAAACAGGAACTAATTCATGTAGTAGTCGAACTGTTCTTGGAGCTGGTATGAGACCCCAGTCGTATATCGGGCATTAGACACAAGCACGGGGATTATAAAGTCGCGATAAAGGGTCGATAAACATTTATATGTCTAAGAAGGTTCATTATTGAAACTTAATGACCTCGAACCCGAAATCTTAATCCAAGCTGCGACATGATTGCATGTATTTCTCAACATTCACTTGCGGTTATCCTCACTTTCAAATGCGACAATTTATGGTCACCACTGATCCAAAAGTCCACCACGCAGGGGCTGCGTAAACTAAGCATATTTTTCAAGCGAAGGTTTACAATAGATAAATATACATACTGGTAACACCATTGCAAATATTAAGTGAGTTAATACTAACGGTAACGAGAAATCCTTCAGTTACAAGTCAATAACTGAACTGTAAACAAACAGGCCAGCCAACCTGAATTCTACACCGGAAAGTACAACCATTAATGAAATATATCTGAATTTAATATATTAGTTTTAATGAAAACTATTTATTATTACTAATGCTGTATTTTTTAATGAATCTGAATAATTTTAATCTCAATTACTTAAATTTTAGTAATACAAGAACAAAAGAAGGTGGGAGGGGCGTCAACAGAACGTATTTGCATATATCTCACACAGTAAAAGTTCAATGAAAACCAAATTCCTTATTTAACCTTGTAATGATGTGGTCCATGATATAACAGATTGTTATTAATATAACTCAAGTTGGGGTGGGGGTTTACTGAAATCAGATAACTATAAAATCCAAATATCTCCCACTGGTCAGATTTCAGCCCTTAACGAACCCTGGCCTTTACTTTTGCATAAAACGATTAAATACCGAATTTGGTAACAATCAAACAAAAATTGCGACCGCTAGAGCGATGTTATTAAAAAGAAAATTAACTTCTTACAGTTTATCTGATCTCCATTTGCCATGTCGTTGTTATTAGTTTCATTATATTTTTTTAGTTATCATATTATTTCACTTATGGATTTTATGTTATATTTAAGTTATTTTAATTATTCTAGATTATATTTCCTTCACCCCATTCCTTTAACCATATGTTGAGATTATATAAAGAAATAACAAGGGAATCAATATGATGAAGATGTTGGGAATGCCTTAGGGGAATGTTAATATTAGTTCCATCTTTATTTGGCATTCGGAACGAACGCGAATGTTGAGTTCTCTGAATGGGAGAAAAAAAAAAGTCCGTCACGCAGAGGCTGCGTAAACTAAACAGATTTCCCACGGGAAGGTTTACAACAGATAAATCTACATACTGATAACACCGCCTTGAGTTTTAAGGGAATAAATACAAACGGTGATAAGAAATCATTCAGTCAATTTACAAGTTAATAATAACTACAACGGAAAGAGTCTGAATTGTAAACATACAAGGCAGCCAACCTAGTAGCGCTGAATAGATAGGATTATTCTAGACTGGAAAGATGAACAACTAATGAAATATATCTGAATATGACATATTAATTATATTGAAAAATATCTACTATAGTTAGTGGAGTAATTTGAAATGAATCGGAAAAATGTCTATCTCAATCACTCAGATTTTATTATACTTATATATTTTTATGTGTTATATAGATTTTATTATAACATAATATAACAGCTGCAGTATAATAATTATAATATAATTCAACAAACAAAAGACAATATACTATAGATATACAAAACATAAGGCTGTGACCCTGCTATGTGTAAACCAAGGGAGGTTATTGTAACCCTAGTCCTAAGTGCAATAGTTATGTGCAGTGGTTTATAGTACCTTTAGTCTTGGTATGTAATAATAGCATAAACACCCCCTGTTACACTCTAGTTTAATAACAATGTGCATATTTATAATGTAGTACTTGTACTTTTACAGCCCCGAAGAAGAGAAAATAACGATTCTCGAAATATCGGCATAAACTACGATTTTTTCACCAACATTGACCAAAACTCCAAAAAGAATAACAACACTGTATATAAATATAATCTGGTCGAAACCATCAACACAATTATATATATATATATATATATATATATATATATATATATATATATATATATATATAGAGAGAGAGAGAGAGAGAGAGAGAGAGAGAGAGAGAGAATTTTGAACGGACCTCATTTTCGTCATCTCCAGGGTAGGATCGATGAACATTTGAAGAAAAATTTCGAAAATCGAGTCATGAGCACGACCTTAATAGCTGATTTCCCTTAAGGCAAATCCGCTAAAACTAGGCATTTCTATATTATGTTCGTACGGACGAAATTGAAATGGAGCTGAGACAGTTCTTGCAAAACCGGAATTTTTCCTGGATCACGGGTCGCATGGTTTTAGAATAAATAGAAACGAGTAGGAGCTTATCCTCTGGGTCCGTTTGCGTGGAATCCCTTAGAAAGTGGTGATTTGTGGTATATTGGTTGAGCCAGCTATATTAGGTTCTCAGCCGACTTAGGCTTTATCGGCTTCGCAAATCCTTTCCCAGCTTGTTCCATTAGACCATGAAGTATTGTTCAACTTGGCAAAGCTATCATGAAGCTCACTCCAATGATAAGAGATGGCATTCTCTCCGGCTAAGTCGAGGGGCTACTTTGAGCTCTCCTCGAGTTCATCGAACACAGGTTAATTACAAAAGGCAATAAACTTTATGCCTTCTAATTCAGTATTTGAAATTAAATCTAAAAACTCCAAATTGATTAGCTCTATCAATACCTTAAAAGACTTAAGGAATTTTATAATTCTGAATTTATGTCAATAATATGAATTTTAGCACATTTCACTTAAAGATAAGCTATTGAGTTTTTAATCATGACGCGATTTTCAAAAAATGTCTTTCAATGTCCACCGATCCTACAAGTTTATGACGAAAATGAGGTCTGTTAAAAAAAAAAAAGTCCGCCACGCGAGGGCTGCGTAAACTAAGCAGATTTCCCTCGTGGAGTTTAACAATAGATAAATCTACATACGAGTAACACAAATGCACCGTCAACATCAAGAGAAAAAATACAAACGATACTAAGAAATCTCCAGACGGGAAGCACCTGAAACGTAAACAGACCGGTGTGCCAACTTCTCACAGGAAAAAAAAAGAATTACGGAAATATATCAGAATATAACATCTTAATTTTATTGAAAACTATTTACTATATCTACAACTATAATTTATAATGGCTCAGAATAATTTTTATCTCAATCAATCAAATTTTAGTAGTCCAAGAACTTAAGAAGGAGGGGGGGGGGTCATAATAACATATTATCTCGTATAATAAAGGACTCTTGAAAACAATTTACGGTATTTAAGCTTCAAGAATAATGTGAGGGAAATAATTTAAATTTTTTAGCTATTAACGAACTTGGTTTTTAGATTTATGTTTAAATAACGAGTTCTCACGTGGTAAACCTAGAGTGGCGAGTTCGATTCCCGCCCTGGGCAATAGGAATTTATTTAGTGACGGACTCATTAAATAAATTCCTTAGTCCCATCCTGGATAGAAGTGTGGTAACCTGTAGATAATTCGTCCTAATTAGACATAGTAGCATAAAATGGACGTAAACAAATAAAAAATATTGAGTTTGGCAACGATCAAATAAAACCTGTGATACCAATAGTGAGTTAACAGACAAATATATATCCTGAGTAGAATCTATTGAAAATTGCGTAATGAGTATAAGCTTATGAGAAATCTGATAAATGTGTTCTCTAAAAGTTTGTTGTGGATACGTGATTTTCGAAAATCATTACTTTGTAGGCTTAGTCTTTCTTTTAAAAGCTAGGGCTCTCAATTTATTTTGACTTCATGGAGCGTAACTTTCATTTTATTTTTTGTATTCAGGAGTATTATGCAGAAAATATTCGTCTAAACCTGAACTGCAGGTTGATATATCTAAATTGGATGCAGATTGGTGCTTACAAGGACATTATTCTCATGCCTGCATTTAATTACAGGCATTAACACACTACAGGGAGCTATTATCATATTACAGGCACCTTATTGCTTAGGGTAGATTTCGCATTAACATTAATTTTCCGAGCTAAAGAGTTTCACCATTATTACCGGGGGAATTTACGATAAGCTCGGATATTTATGATTCACATTCATAAATACAGAAATAGACGTTATACCACCATTAATCGCTTAACCAATTAACCATCACTAATGATCGAATTGCATGTGTGTGTGTGCATATACTTATATACATACATTGATGTATATTGTTTTAAAATATTTATTCAACTAAATAATAATAACAACAATTTTTTTATTGACGGACACTTTGTTCTTCTGGGACTAAGTTGGTCGGGTAATTTATGGGTTAACACAGTTCCCACGTCAGAGTGGAAGTAAGGTTATTATTTAGAGAATTGATCACTCATCTGTCGCTAAAGAGACATTAATTCATTTATAAAAAAATATAATATTTCTCTTACTTTATTTATTTCGCAATAATCATTTAAAAAAAATTGATATTTCAATACCTAAAATTTGAAAATATTCACAATATTGTGTTTAGTAAATTTATTTTACTATTTTACTGTTTTAAGTAATTAATATTTTCGATTATGTATCTTCATTTTAGTTGTAATCTATGTGAATGGAGGATTTTGAAAGAATGCTATATTAATAGCCCTAAGTTTGCAGTTGAGTAGCCTCAAGCTTTGATTCCTTTTTTTTTTTTAATTGGATTGCTTTAACAATTTAAATATATACTTTCATTAAATATTTTCAGGAGCTGAAATAAAGTTCACAGGAATAACCATAAAAGGTATTACTTCTAGATTTCATCCGTTATGGCTGACTAAAATAATAAATCAATACTGACCATTGGAGCTAAAGAACGATATCGTTTCCAAAAACATTATATGCGCCACCCTGAAATACAAAGTAGTAAAAAAGAAAATCATTTACGACTTTGCTATCTTTTTGATAGATTTTTGTAAATCCCGTGTTGCGTATGGCCCAATTTAGCAATTCGGTTGGAACTGTTAAACATCGAGCTACGATTATGTAAAAATATGATACTAGCACAATATCATTTTCTTTTACTTCTGCTAAATTAAATATATATTACAAAAATGTTTTGCTGCTCTTCATTTAAAATAATTTAATTTTAATGTGATATTTGATATCTCTGTTTCAATTCACCCGATAAAAAAATAAAGATAATACAATATAATTTATAGATATTTTTATTGCCGACAAACCAGGGTTTTACAAATATACTATGTATCTAAAGGAAATTTGAAATATTTTTTCACCCTCTTTTAAGCCCCACCTTCATAACTCACAACTACAACACAATTATGAGTCACCATCACAAATGCACACCATTTTTAACATGGACAGACAGGACATTATTTAACAAGATTTAAAATTCAAAACAATGATAAATGTACTTGCAACTCACAGACAACACAGACGTTGTTACTTTACGCTTTATGAACGTTCAACATTTAATAAAAATAGATCGAATTTAATTTTAAAAGGACAAAATTTGCCAAAACCACCTCATATATATTTAATATAATAAAGAACTTATAAAGTTTATCAAAAGTATAGATATGGGTGTAGCAAAAATACATTAGAATGTAAAGTTGATTGTGAGGAATGGGAATTATAATTCAATATATTTACCTTACATAGACTCGCAAATTAAACATCAGTTGAGTTTAACTTTAATTGATTTGTTTTTGTTTTTATTTTATCTATTTATTTTTTCATTTCATTTATTAATTTTATTTGTAATTATCTTACATATATTAATATTTTATTTTAATATTATAATTTTTTTATATTATATTTGAGTAGAAAGTTGATTAATTTGTATATATTGTAAAATAAAAATGTATTTCAACATAATCATGCATGTAATATGCCAGTGGCAATGGAACATGTATTCAAATAAATAACTCCTCAAAGGGTTGCTATGAGAAAAAAGAAAAAGAAAATAAAAGCCCCCACCTTCCTCCCCTTAGTCAATTTCAATCAAAAGCAGACGTTCACAACTTGATGTCACTACTATCTTTAATATGCAGTTTCATCGTTCTAAGGCAAGTCGTTTTTGGGTTACGTGAGATGCACCCCGAAACTAGTCATCATGTGTTCAGGGACGTTCGAAACTGATAATTCCGTGGAATTGTGCATGCCAAAGTTTTTTGCAATTTCAATACTTCCTTTGCTTCGTACACGGAGGTAAAAATTGCAACCCGGTTAACAGAGCAATGTATATCTATCAATAGGTACGAATACAAACGGCCCTCAATTTTATCATGCGGTAGGCAGTATTTGAAAATTTATTAAAAAATGTTGTGAGAGTAATATTTTTACTACGATAAGATGTTAGGATGGCCCAAGACCAAAACCATATCCCTTAATTTTTTTTAATATATACAATATAAAGGACACTGTCTTGTAATTAAATTAATTGTTTTTTTAACCAAACATTAACTGGATTTAATTATAGCGGAGGTCGTAAGTGCTATATATATGTATTTTTGTTATTTTTTTATGAGAATTTAAAAATTTACGGCCAATTCTTGCAGTGCCTGACGAAACTGCTTTTGTGTCAATCTTATTAGTTGCTCAGGTAAAGTGAGATATTCTGTTGCCTTAAGTGTGGTGATTTGCTGATATCTGGACTACAGTGACAGTGACAGAATGTAGCTCTTAAATGGTTTTTATTGCGATAGCTAAATCCTGGTACTTTCTTATTTTTTCAACGTAAGACTTACGGATATTCTCATCATTTGGGACAGCGATATAAATGATTTCAGCTGATTTTTCCCCCTTGTCAATGATAAGAATATCGGGTTTATATTACTTACAAGGGAATCCACGGCCTCCCCCCCCCCAGTATTTATAAAATTATTATAAATAAAAGGGTAAATAAAACCGTTTAAAAATATATCAATATATCCGCATTTTTACTGATAATTGTTATACTGTATACTTATGTATTCAATTAATAGTGATATATTTCTTGTATAATATTAAATGTTTCCTGATACCTATTATATTCTGACAGAAAGCATTCGAATTTACTTTAAATATATGGAACACGCTGAAAATTAAATGCTGATAGTAAAAAAAAGCCTTTTATTTATTTATTAATATTATATAAACGCAATTTAAAAAAAAGTAAAAAAAAAATTGAGAAAAAAAATAGTCGTTCCCGGTAAGATTCGACCCAGAGATCTTGTGGGTACAAAAAGGAAAAATAGAACTGAGCCAACGATTCCTCTAGAAATACTCACATTAACAACACCTCAAGACTTTCAGGCAATCATTAACATTTTTTTTTTAGACGAAAGCATGGGAAGTGCGTGTTCTCTCGTTAACCGAATTGGTTTTTCATTAGGTACTACACACTGAAAAAGTTTTGTTCAAATAGGTGGGAGGAAGGCCGTGTACTCCCCTTGTTAGTATGATCCATCGTCATCGCTTCATACATACATTTCATGGGTGTAACGATAATAAGGGACCTCACTATCCAGCATGCTGAATTTACTAGCTATCGCCTGGTGGAATTATTATTATCACTTACATTTTACACATTGTTATACATTTTAATTAGTATTATAATTTTTTTAAGTATTTAACATTTGTGAAACTCCCAAACAAAACCGACGGCCGAGTGGCAAAAAGAGATTATACAGAAATGGTGGGTACTTTGAGAAAATGAAGATTGTAGTTTTGTCTATAATTAAAAAAAAAGTTGTGTACTCCTTTCAGATAGATTTGACGGATTTCTTTGGTGGTCCACTCAGGATCAGATGAAGTTCTTCCTCGTTAGGAGTAGCCAAAAAGTTGTCGAAGAAAGTTAATCAACGCTACTTCTTGCTTAGGACGTAAATTGAGAGGTAAATCTTACAAAAGAAGAACTTCTAACAGTTACGAATCGTTGTAGACGTTACACTTATGACTCAAGTTTTGCAAAATAATTCTTCGAACGTCCGTCGTTTCTACTTATAATAGGTTGTAAAGTAAGTCCGTAGCTGTTTTTACTGGTGATTTCAATAAAAACTATAGATTCGTGTAATTATTTTAAATCAATTACTTTTTATCTATTACATGTTGCAATCTTTTATATATTTTAATTCCGTCCTCCCAGAACTTCTCAGATATTGAGCAATAAACGTCTCTATGTGCATTTTCGAGCGAATTAAAGTGTTTCCCGTTAAGAGAGTTTTGAATGGCCCGAAATAAGTGAAAATCTGTTGGGACAAGGTCTGATGAATAGGATGAGTGTGGGATCACATCCCAGCCAAACCGTCTGTGCAGCGAATTTTCCTTTTAGGGAATAAAAAAAAGTCACTAAATGAAGAAAATGAATTTTTTTCTCTTCCAATTTGAGCAAGCTTACCACTTAATGATAAGGAATCTCGGTTGAAACTGGTGCATAGAAGCACTTTAACTATTCCTTTCTTAGAATATGTAAACATTATTGACCAAGTAAACATGAGGATGAGCAAAGAGGATTAAGTCAAAATATTGATAAACGCTACGAACGTATTTTACAACCCAATAAATGATGTAGATAAGGTCCATCCAAAACTTATATACTTTAAACGTTTTAGTGCCTACAATTTTTATTCAACCGATATCAAACTCGATATTTATGTATAAATACACAATAAAATATCCCCAACTTAATATGCACCTATATTAAAGAAATATCGTCAATATAGCTGATCTAATAAATATGGCATTTTAATTGTAGTTTCAGCGATATTTCTCTATCTCGAATATTAATCGAGTTAGTTCCATTCTCTCCTTCAAGGTTTCAGAACAAATTCAATTTTTAAGTTTTTTATTCAGACATAAAGAGGAATAGAAATAAGATGACATCATTTGCCTGTCATCCTAGAAACCGTGAAATCTACAAACATTACAGACATTTTAAAGGTAAGGAGATGTATATTATTTATGAAACCACTGAAATTGTAATTAAACTTGACAGACGTTTGCTTGCAGGTGTTTGTATGGTAGCAGCAATTTTGAGTGTGTGTGTGTGTGTGTGTGAGTGTGTGTGTGTGTGTGTGAGAGTGAGAGAGTGAGAGAGGGAGAGGGAGAGAGGGAGAGAGGGAGAGAGAGAGAGAGAGAGGGAGAGTGTGAGAGGGAGAGAGGGAGAGAGGGAGAGAGGGAGAGAGGGAGAGAGGGAGAGAGGGAGAGAGGGAGCGAGGGTGGTAGGGAGGGAGGGAGGGAGAGAGAGAGAGAGAGAGGGAGGGAGGGAGGGAGGGAGGGAGAGAGGGAGAGAGGGAGAGAGGGAGAGAGGGAGGGAGAGAGGGAGGGAGAGAGGGAGGGAGAGAGGGAGGGAGGGAGGGAGGGAGTGAGAGAGGGAGAGAGGGAGAGAGGGAGAGAGGGAGAGAGAGGGAGAGAGGGAGAGAGGGAGAGAGGGAGAGAGGGAGAGAGGGAGAGAGGGAGAGAGGGAGAGAGAGGGAGAGAGAGAGAGAGAGAGAGAGAGAGAGAGAGAGAGAGAGAGAGAGAGAGAGAGAGAGAGAGAGAGAGAGAGAGAGAGAGAGAGAGAGAGAGAGAGAGAGAGAGAGAGAGAGAGAGAGAGAGAGAGAGAGAGAGAGAGAGGCGCGTATGCTATGTATAGAAAGGCACTTAGGGTAGGTAATCGAATAATTTGTTCAGTGGGAGTATAGTGGTTATGAAAGGCCCCCGTCTCACACTGCTAATAACTTGCTTTTCCGGGCTAAGGGTCGCTCCTGTTTCCTTCCTCCTCTCACACCCCCCCTTCCAAATTGAAGCTTGCTTTCACATCAGAAGCTTCGCAGAACCCAATGTAAGCCCCGGTCTTAAAAACTTGCTGTGTGAAGACGTTCAATCCCATTGAAATCCAAGTTCTGCAGATGTGTCAATGACAATTATAACAATATCACACTAGAGGTTCAATGCCACTCTATGGAATTAACGAATATGATTCAATGAAAATTTATACCTTTTTCTCATATTTCCGTGGCGATGAAAACAATTTTTCCGTCCCACACAGTTATATCACTTTTGCCGTCCTTACTTTGTGACCTTAATTCGGCCTACTGGTTGGCTAAGCTGCGTTACCAGCCTTTTCAGTGGAAAAGAGTCAGTTGGCTCTATGGTCATAAAAGGGACAAGTATTCCGCTAAAGCCAAGTTACGAGTATTAAGGCCAAGATAAATGTAGTAAAGCAAACGTGAAATAAATATTAACAAAGAAAAAAAAATGGCTGTGGAATCAAACAGAAAAAGGATTACATCTAAAATTATATATCCCTGTTTTAAAAACCAATATCTCACTATCGCAAAATACATTTTATCAAACACAATTACTAACTGGAGACGGATATACAAATTCTTACTACTCAAACAGTAGTACAGACTCAAACTTATTGACACAAATACTTGTAAATGCAACAGTTACACTGAACAGACATTCACCCACTTTATTTGTGAATGTAGACTGACTCAAGACTTACAATGACAGTTAGAGACTCATATTCCTTCATGGCATATCAGTCTCAATATTGTATTTCAAAACACTTAAATTTATTGTAATGGTGTCCTTAATCTGAGAGATGAAACGATAATATTGTATTAAAATTATGTAATTGTTTTTTATTATTTATTTTAATTGTATTCCTTAATTGTAAGTATTTTCAAGTTTCTATTTACATCTTTTAATATGGATATATATATATATATATATATCTATATATATATATATATATATATATATATAAAATTGTAACCTCTGTCTGTACATTGATTTTTCTCGCGAAATTTCACGATAACTTTTCGTTTCACATGTCATAGACACCATAACTGCATTTTGTTTCTTTGGTGTCTGTTTGTTTATTTGTTTGTTTGTTTGTTTGTTACCTTTTCACGCATAAACGGCTGAACCGAATTTTATGAAACTTGGTATGTATATTACTACTAACCCAACGTAGACTTTAGGCTATATTAATATCCTCTGAGCCGAACAGGAGTGGGGGGGGGTTATAGGTGAGGCCTGAAATTAAAAATAGCGATATTTCGTTTCCTATTGGTTTTTCGACAAATATGAACATAACAAAAGTTGTTTATTTTGTTATTTAAAGTAATTTTTATTATATGCACTTTCTTCGTATGCCGAATTATAAACGAGATATACGCTAAAACCTATAGCGGAAGTGAACAATTTTATTTGGGACAAAAGACCCAACCGAAATAAATAAAACTCGGTATGTGTATTAGCACTAACGCTTTCATTATAACAAGCCATATCAACATTTCTAGGGACGGGCAGGAGTGGGGGTTGTAAGGGAGGCCTGAATTTAAAAATAGTGGTATTTTGTTTTCTATTAGTTTTTTCGGCAAATATGAACATAACAAAAGTTGTTTATTTTGTTATTTAGAGTAACTTTAGTGATATTCATTTTTGCCTTTTAACAAAGTATAAACGAGATATACACTATAAACAAAAGCGGGAGTCAACTATTTTATTGGGCGCTAACGATTGAACCGAACTTAACAAATCTCGGTATGTCAATTAGCATTAATTCTTCCATGATTATAAGCTATATTAAAATTTTTAGGTTAGAACGGGAGTGGGGGTTATAAGGGAGGCCTGAAATAAAAATTCGCGATATTTCATTGTCTATTTGTTTTTCGACAAACATGCATATAACAAAAGTTGTTTACTTTGTTATTTAGATTAACTTTTGTTTTTTACGTTTCTCCAGGAACAATGTGTGGAGCAAGTAATTTGCGTAGAAATATTGATATGCTCAACAATTCATTCCAATTTGAACTATCAGGTACCTCACCAGGAAAAATTAATTCAAATCTACGTTAATATTTTGTCCTTAATAACTGAAATCTATGCATAATGCACAGGAGACGGGAAATATGACAACGACATGGACGACAGTGAAGTCTTATATAAAAAATTAATTTTATTATCAACAAATGCCAACAACGGGTATATACCCTTAATACTGGGACGGGTAAATGTCAAAATAGTGTGCATAGTAAAGCCTTGTCAAAAAAATACCATCACCATTCAGCCTCAAATCAATTCCCGGGCGAAGCCGGGTATCTGAGCTAGTATATATATATATATATATATATATATATATATATATATATATATATATATATATATATATATATAATATAAAAATTGTTAGAAGTTTTGATAAGATGCGCATATAAAGCAAATATGCATGGGACGTACAGAAAAATGAAACCTCTCCATATAGGATTACTATGTAGAGCTAATAAGTATGTGTGCTGGATTTGAACTTAAACTCCTTATGAAGTGGCTTCGTTGAATCTCTGAAATAAAAAGAAATAAATAGCGCCCAAATAACTTCATTGGAACATTTGCGCAACTTCTGCTGTCCCAGCCTTCATTATACCTATACCAAAATTGGTGGTTGTACCTCAACAGATGGAAAGTCATTATTAAAGGTAAGCGTTGAACATAGTGGAATGTGACACGATCCCTCTTATCTTACTAAAGATCGCACTCAATACTTGGTCATTTTCTGTAGCAAATATTGGTTTAGGGAAATAAGCTACTGATGCTCTTCGTGCGATGTGTGATTTTAGGATTATGTTTTCAAATAGACATCGATACTATCTAATAGGTAACGAAATGAGCTCTAATCAAATGAATATTTCAATTTATGTATCTATCTATATATTTGTATGTAAATGTATATAAACTCAACCGCAAAAAAAACCGGACACTTAGATTTCGTCTTATAATTTTGTTAAATACTTAATATACATGTATATTAATCTTTTTAATGTAAATAATTGGTTAATATATAGGTTATTTAAACAAAATCTGCCAAAAGTGAATAATTTTTATTGATTATTTACAAAAAAATACAAAATAAAAAAAAGATAAATTAACACATTTAAAAAAAAAATTATTCTTCATTTTTATTACAGTGAATGGTAGACTTCGCTACCCCAAGCGTTTCGGCAATGTAACGTAAGCTCCGGCCTTCCATCTAATTTTGAAAGACCCATTATTCTGGACCGAAATAAAAATAAAACATTAATTAAAGAAAATGCTTGGTTAATAATTAAAGGTGTTTAAATGTGCGAAAAACTACTTAGAGTTTAGAATAGATCAACTTCACGACAAATAAAGCTAATCTGAATTTTATCTAATTGTTTACTAATCCTTAAGGGATTAGTTCAGTGGACTTAGACTCTACATTCTCTGTAATAATTAGAATACCGACATAAAGAAACACATTGCTGAAAATTAGCTTTTAATACGACAAATATGAAGTGTCCGGTTTTTTTTGAGGTTGAGTGTATATATATCAATATATGAATATAGTGTTTATAATATTTGTTTTTTTCGTTACCTTGACCGGATATGCGACACGGTATTTAAAGCCTCTTGCTGGAATAATGGAATAATAATACATGTATTCAAAATATTTCGACTTCATTGTTCTTGATAAGGAAATATAAACCGAAATGTATATGTCAATTTATCACCCACATTTGGAGAGCTTAAATAAAAATGCTTACGAGCTAGTATAACTAAGCAGCTTTCCCATCGCTGGCACGCCTCACAGATAACGTAATCTCACATATTTATTTATAGCTGGTGGTGAGGGTGATGAATGGTTAATCACAAAAACATTTTTATGGCTCCTCACAATTTTATTTCTTATAAACGCTGAGCGCTTTCGGGGACTAAATCCCCATCCTCAGAGCTACAAAACAATGTAACACCATAATTAGGAGTCTAAAAATCAGTTGTTAAAAATATTTTACATAATTAGTCATATAACAAAAACGTCTATAACATTATAAAATTTTTTTACAATAATAACACCTAACTTAAAAACACATTTACAATTAAAATATAACAAATTCATAATTACTATTTCAACATTAAAATAATATTATAAGCAAAAATTACCGTCAGAGCGTAGGGCAATCCTATAGACTTGCTACTAGGCTAAACCCTGCCGATGCACTGAGGCCAAGGGGATCGTTCCAAGCCGCTAGGGAGGGGGCATAGACAAGTCTGGACATGAGAGACGCGTTTGTGTCAGTCTGCACATTTACATTGCCTTTATTTATGGCTTTTTCAAGTTTTATTTCCATAGCCTCCACCATGTCCAACAGATAACCCCTAACATCACTATGAATTAATTTTATCCGGTGGTCTCCAGCATGGTGGTTGTGCTCCTTACAATGTGCATAAAACTCTGAGCCTGCTCTCATGTGTTCCTTAGCCCTGATCCATAACTTCCTCTCTGTCCTCCCAAAGTAGCTTGCTTCACACATCCCACACTTCACCATGTACACCCCTGATCTGTCTCCTAGAGGAGTAGCATCCTTGATTTTAGAGACAAAATTCAGAAGTGACGCCCACTTTCTGTAGCCTATTCTTATGCCATCCTGTAGCTGGTGGTGAGGGTGATGAATGTTAATCAACAAAAACATTTTTATGGCTCCTCACAATTTTATTTCTTATAAACGCTGAGCGCTTTCGGGGACTAAATTCCCCATCCTCAGAGCTACAAAACAATGTAACACCATAATTAGGAGTCTAAAAATCAGTTGTTAAAAATATTTTACATAATTAGTCATATAACAAAAACGTCTATAACATTATAAAATTTTTTACAATAATAACACCTAACTTAAAAACACATTTACAATTAAAATATAACAAATTCATAATTACTATTTCCAACATTAAATAATATATAAGCAAAATTACCGTCAGAGCGTAGGGCAATCCTATAGACTTGCTACTAGGCTAAACCCTGCCGATGCAACTGAGGCCAAGGGGATCGTTCCAATCCGCTAGGGAGGGGGCATAGACAAGTCTGGACATGAGAGACGCGTTTGTGTCAGTCTGCACATTTACATTGCCTTTATTTATGGCTTTTTCAAGTTTTATTTCCATAGCCTCCACCATGTCCAACAGATAACCCCTAACATCACTATGAATTAATTTTATCCGGTGGTCTCCAGCATGGTGGTTGTGCTCCTTACAATGTGCATAAAACTCTGAGCCTGCTCTCATGTGTTCCTTAGCCCTGATCCATAACTTCCTCTCTGTCCTCCCAACGTAGCTGGCTTCACACATCCCACACTTCATCATGTACACCCCTGATCTGTCTCCTAGAGGAGTAGCATCCTTGATTTTAGAGACAAAATTCAGAAGTGACGCCCTCTTTCTGTAGGCTATTCTAATGCCCTGCCTGTTTAGTTTCCTTCCAAGGATTTCCGACAGTCGGCCCAAATATGGCAATACTCCCCCGGAGTTAACCGCTTCCCCCCCACCCCTAAAAGTCTCCCTCATCAATTTTTTGGAAACCCTCCTGCCATATATTTTTCTTATAAATTCGCGACTATGGCCATTCCGTTCAGTCCATAGTCGTTGAATTCCATGGGTGGGTTTACTGAAGGCTGGAACCGCAGAAGAATAAATAATTCGGTTTATTTTCGAATTACAGTGAAAGATAATGGACACCAAATGAAAAACATTACTTTATCAACAACATTATTTGAATAGCGTTTTTCGATCTAATGCATAATAAAATTATGCTTTTATAAACCCCCACTAATATACTAGGCTGTTAAGAAAAATTATCTTATTACATGATACATAAATACATATGAAATTTGGTAACGACAAAAACAAAAATTATCACCGCTAGAGCATTAACAGACAAATATATATATATATACGTATGGCACTAGGAAAGTTTTGCAATATGAGGGATGGGATCGCAGGACGATGGGACGAGTTGGCACACGCGTAGACCTGTTCAAGCCTGCACAGTAGCTAGCTGAGTCACCGGGCTAGAGTCATTTTCCTTTTGACAGTGCTTGTGAAAGGTGGGAGAAATGTCATCCTGGTCTAGAGTTGAGTACAGAGCGGTTTTACGCTCCAACTTTGCACGTGGGTTAACTGTGGATGAGTGTTTAGAAGAAATGCTGCCAGTTCTTGGAGAGGATTGCCCACACCGTACAACGATATTTAGGTGGTACAAAGAGTTTAAAAGAGGAAATTTTGAGCTTGAGGACTCTCCAAGGTCAGGTCGTCCAGCTTCATCGGTGACCGAAGAGAACATGGATGCTGTTTGGAAATTGCTGGAGGCAGACATGGGAGCTACCTATCTGCAGATAGAGGAGTACTTGGGTATAAATGCACCAGCGATTCGTAGCATTTTGCCTGATCATCTTCATGTCAGGAAACTTAGTGCTCTTTGGGTGCCCCGTAGCTTGACTGAAGGTCAGATGGTGAATCGGGTCTCGTGGTGCCGTGAAATGCTCAAGAAATTCAAAAATGGGAAAGCCTCCAATGTAAACAGCGTAGTAACGGGTGATGAAACCTGGCTTTACTATTATGATGTCCCAACTAAATCTCAGAGCAAAGTGTGGGTGTTTGAAGATGAGGACACCCCCGTCAATGTCCGGAAATCCAGATCTGTTAAGAAAAGAATGGTGGCGGTATTTTTTAGTAGGAGGGGCGTTGTGGAGCGAGTGGTGCTAGAAACTCAGAAAACTGTCACAGGCAGGTGGTACACCGAGGAATGCCTCCCTAAAGTAGTGCAAGCTCTGAAAAAAAACTTCGATATATGCTATTTATTCAACAACATATGCGAATATATTCAACAACATTGGACAACAATACTCGTAATGTGGTCAACAAGTAATCGTCATTGTGTTTCCAATTAGTAAAAAAAGTCCACCACCCTGTTGTTCGGCATAGTATCTGAGATATTTACTTTTATATATATATATATATATATATATATATATATATATATACCCAATTCTCTAATCTGCACCACACTCCACTTGGTTAAAAAAACAACAATGTATAATTTCATATTTCGAATGTTAAATTCATTTTCATATTAAAAAGTTAATTTATTCTTTTGTCTAAGGGACTGCATTTTAACATGCCTCTACCCTGTTTATATATTATTACGACTTAGTTTTAAAACTTTATTTCCCACTAACTTGATACATAAATTTGAATTCGTCAAGAATTTCAATTGCAAATCTGCTTAGTTTACGTCTCACCGCAGTTTTATATATTTCATTTGAAATGTAAAAGTACAACTTTAATAATAACTTTTAAAATTATATAATATTATTTCATGAAATTCCATTATGATAAATCTCGTCGAGTTTAGTGTATACGCTAATTAACATTTTTCATTTTATTGAAAATTATGTACTATACCTAGTACTGTCATTTATAATGAATCAGAATAATTTTTATCTCAATAATATAATGAAAATCAAAACCAAAAACGTCATCGCACAACGGTTTTGCGAGTATCTCACATAATAATGTCAGTTGAAACTTATAGCTCTTATTTAAGTTTAAAGGTAGGTCTTATATTACTTATTGTGAAAGTACGATGACTAAAAGTGGGTTTAACTGAATGCTGAAAAGTAAAAATGCAAATATCTTAATTAATATACAAGATAAAAAAGATAATATAATCACATTTATAGGAAATTACATTTGAAATCAGATTGGTTCTACACAATTTCAGATCAGACATTTAATAACGAGGGTATTTCGAATTTATGAAATTCCCAACCCCCTCTAAATTAACCCCTCCCGCTGATCCGATATCAGTCGTTAACGGACTTTTTTGTCAAATGAAACGTATAAATATCGATAGAGTTTGATAACGATCATACACAAATTGCGACCGCTAGAGCGGTAACAGTCTCACATATATAGGGGTGTCCCAAGTTCCCGTGCGACCCCCCTTAAAATCTCCAATTATTTTAGTACAAGGCTGAGACTTGGTGTGCCTTAATTGGGACCCCCAGAAGAATCTTTTTAGTCCATATTCAACCCCGTAACCTCCTCCAGATACCATAATTTTCGAATTTCTAATGGAATGGCATACCTTTTTATGGCAGATTCGTATAGAAAATTAAATTCTAAATCGGTTTTGTATCAGTGAAATTTTCTATTTGACGCATCGTTTAGCCGTAAAATGCACAAATCTTTATTTCAGAAACGGCACAATGGGAAAATGCTACAACATAAAAGCTGTAGTCAACGAAATTATCGTTGAAACAAGTCTACAGGGAAAGGATGGATTCTGAAATTAAAAAAAAATAAAAATTATAAAGTATTCAACGAAATAAAGCAAAAGTATTTTTGCGAAATAACACAAAAATCGTGCTTATAATTCATTTATTTTAAACTAATTACGTACTATTTATTTGTAAAAGGAATAAGTTTTAAAAGTTAGTTAAATGTTTGTATATTTCGAAATGTATGACATTCCAATGGAGCTGTTTGGCGGATGCGACGTCTCTTCCCTACACAGCTGAAATAATTTTGAATAGTCCGAGGATTGGATAAGTAAAAGTGTAGGCTCATTAATTGATATAAATTAAATAATCGAAACAAATTCGTTAAGTTCTAAAGATCCCAAGTAAATTATAAAGGTTAGTTGAAAACAATATTTGGTATTTATCCTTGTAATGAAGTGGTTTATGTTATAACAGCTTGATATGGAACTAGTTGGAGTTTAGATTACTGATAGCGGAAAACAATAGAATCCAAATATCTTGGTTAATACTCATTATACGGAACAATATTTATAGTAAATTTAATTTTCAATAAGATTGTTTCTTTACAATTTTTCGATCCGACGTATAGTAACGGAGATATTTTGAATTTTCGAACAATTTTCCCTCTTAACCCCCCTTTCCCTTGTCCGTTTTTAGCCGTTAACGAACTTGATCTTTTTTTTTACATACAACGACTAAATATCGACCTTGGTAACAATTAAACAAAAAGTACGACCACTAGAGCGGTAACGTCACTTCCCTACCAAGATCAAATAATTTTGAATATGTTGCTAAAGACCTCTGAGACCTCCGGTTGTCGCGGTGGAATCGGCCAGCCGATCAGCTAGGAAATCTTTCTTAAGAACGGCTTCGTTTATACTCAGTATATTATATTTGGGGAATAATCTTTCCGATTTGTAGAAGATCCATTTGTTATTGGCAGTTATAATTCGTTTCATCAGTTGCATTAAGTTTGAAAATTATGTGAATTTCTTTCAAATCGTGTGACACTCAAATTCGACATTCTATTTACAGTCTGCTAGCTATTTCAAGGCACAAAGATTTATTCACCTTGTAATTTATGGAGGGCGTGTTCCTGGATGTCGGTGGTTTCACCTTAGTTTGCCAAAATATTCTGAAAGATGGGAGGGTAAAAGACGCACTTTGCCTCTTTTTTCGGCTTTAAGGGTACTTAAAGGATATTTATACGGTAGGAGTGGGCGGGGTGCTTCTTCGATTATGTTGTCCCCTCGAAGGGAAACCGCTAGCTGCTCATGAATAGAGCTCTTGTCTCCGCCTATTATCTTCCTGTATCACCCTTCCTGCCCTCACTAACCCCCAACACCATGCTCCCAATTCCTACCCTCAACCTTGAAACAGTCGTAAATACTCTCAGTGAATTTCCCAATGTATTTTCCGTTTTTCCTCCCTCTCGAATTTCTCATTGATAACACGTCCGAGAGTGAAAATGGGTGGCTGATTCAGGCCCTTCAGACTTCACAGGCAGTTAGTAATAGCCGTTCTTAGTGTGAAGCTCGGACTATTTGCATTCCATCAATTTTAAGCCCTTTTTTTCATTTTAAAAAAAGTCCGGTGCGCAGATGCGGCCTGAACTAAGCAGATTTCCTAACACTTAACACCACCATGAGTAAATACAAACGGTAATGAAAAATCTTTCAATTAATTTTAATAAGCTCCAGACGGAAACGGCTTCATAATTGTAAACAAATAAGTCTACCAACCACTCAGAGATGGATATATTCTTCACCGGAAAGAAAAACAATTACTGATATATATCTTAATATAACACCTTAACTTTATTGCTAACTATTTACTACATCTAGTGCTGTAATTTATAATGAATCAGAATAATTTATATTTTAATAACTCAAATTTTAGTAGTCCAAGAACTAAAAATGATCGTATTTGCGTATATATCAGAAAGTAAAAGATTATACGAGTCTAAACAAACTTATTATTTAATTATTTATTAATTAAATAATATCTAGTATATGAAGAGAGTGAATAGCGGGAATCGGTGATAGTCGGGATCGCTCGGCACGCATCGGCAGCCAGCTAGCTGATAATAATCGACGTGCGTCAGGAGTCTATTGTTCTACCGGCCGAGCGACTGCAGTCTCTAGCGTCTTCCAGTTCCAAGAACTTCCTTCAAGCCCAAGGCTTTTCCACAATTAGACAAAACATTCTTCTAGGAGCCCAGCAGTTCCAGGACGGTCGTCGGGTACTTGATTCGTCCATATGCCTAACTGTGAGTTTCTTCTTGCTTCAGCGACGTGGATCTCGCTCAAGGCGATCATCATTCTTCTATTGTTTGTTTGTATAGTCACATTAGTTATTAGAGATTATATATATATATATATATATATATATATATATATATATATATATATATAATATATATAATATATAGTAATTTTAGATAATCCAAAGGAAGGAAAATTATTCATGGTCCAGGACCGTATAGGAAATTTATTTAATGTATTTTTTCTTTCTTCTTTTAATAAAATAACCTTTATTTCATTCAATTATTCAAATAATCTTTTTTTAATATTTGGAATTAGCAGTTAATTTTTAAATTACCTTTATAACTCAGTTGAGTTTAATTTATTTCATTTATTTATAATTTTTTTTTTCATTTATTTATAAGCATATATATTTATCATTACTCTTATTTTTTCGAAATAAGTACAATATAATTCAGTGTTTATCAACAACCCGGCATTTTTTTTAATATATATATTTTCTTTTTAATTTTCTACACACCAGCCTATGGTGAGACGGATTAGGCTAGGAAAGGACCACTTTGACCCTCTACCCGCCGTCACATTTCGGTCCTCCAGGCCGGATATTCTATAAATACAATACCACCTTGTATAGTTTCGGATGATAATAAATATATTACAGAAAAAAGGCAATCCTCACCCAAAATCCTTATCCTATCCTACATCACAGCCCGGTATGTATGTGTATATCCCGTGTATATGCGTGTGTACATGAGGTACTTGTTTTTATTTGCATGCTTGCAC
Source organism: Riptortus pedestris (assembly GCA_019009955.1). NCBI lineage: Eukaryota > Metazoa > Arthropoda > Insecta > Hemiptera > Alydidae > Riptortus > Riptortus pedestris. The sequence continues at coordinate 24,027,191 of CM032233.1, forward strand.
GTTTTCTTTCGCTTAGTTTTCTTCGCATGCCCTTCTTCTACTAATTATTTTTATTTTGGTCTTTATTATTTATTCAGGTTTTGGTAAAAAAAAAAAAAAAAAAAAAATAGTTTCGGAATTTACACTCCGCTTTACCGTATTCAGTGTCCCAGAGAAGAAAGAAACGTTTCACTGAACCCGTATGTAGTATATAGTTTTTAACGGATCATAGTTTAACATCTACTAGATAGAATCGAGGATAATGAGAAGAAAATATTTTTAAAAAATTGATGGTTTTATTCATGTGAAACCGATTAAAGGGTGGATTAATAATTTAGACATATCATAGTAATAAATAAGTTAGTTAAAGTAAATCACGTTTTTTAATACTCTAATTATACACTTGGAATTAGAGGCGAGTAAAAAGAAGCCTCTGTCAAATAAATCATTTCTTTAAAAAGGTATCTAGAAACATATTTTTAGTATTTCTTTTTATTGATATAAATCTCCTCGAGTAAGTTACAAATCATACAAGCTTCCTTTGAATGAAACTTGCTATCTTTCAATATTTATTTAGTGGTATCGATTCATGAATAATATTGGAAATAGAATTAGAGGCGTTGCGGAAAAGGGAGGTTACGGGATAAAATGAATTATTTGGATATTAATTAAAACTCTTTTCAATAATGTATACTCAAACATATATGATTATTATCATGTTTTATACCAAATATTGGCTAAGCTATTTATTAAAAATTTTATCCTGGTGGATGTGCACTGTAAATCGTTGTTTGGTGCAGCAATTAAAAGTAGCAACTTTCATGATGTATTTATAAAACTAAGTGATATCTTGCTAGAGAAATATCACTAAACGCAATTATAGTAGATCTGGAGTTTATAAAAGAATAACACTTGATAAATAGACCTTCCCATACAAAAGTAGAAATGAAATAACATGCATATAAGTATGAATACTAAAACAAAAAGAAAGTGTACTGCATTACGTGATCAAATATTGGAAGCTTCGTAAAGAAAAAATATATTTCAAATTCCTAGCAATGAATATTTAGATTGGGGGCCAAAACCCTTTGGAAAGAAGTAAATTTCATAAGAAATCAAGCTTTAAAGGCCCAAATCAGGTAAGTCTTAACACAAAAATGGAAATAAATATCTTAATACACAACGATTAAATAACGAATGTATTTTAACGTAACATGGTTTGGGGGTAGGAGAAGTGCGAGACCCAAAAATTTTTCCAAGTGAACAAACATCTCACGAATGTAGATTCCAAAAGAAACCAATGGTCACAATCTTTAGGTTTTGATGATATAGGTCTAAACCAAAAAATTAAAAAGTCCGTCACGCAGGGGCTTCGTAAACTAAGCAGATTTTCCACGTGAAGTATTACAATAGAGAAATTTCACGAGAGCCAAACAGTTACGAAAACGGCCGAAATAGCTTTTGGCGGGAAACTCACTTCCATCCGTTACCGGCTCACATTTAATAAATATTCAAATATCTCGGTTAATATTTAAGATAGAGAATAAATGTATATAACAATATTTATAGTAAATTTAATTTGCAATTAGATTGTTTCTATAGAAACTTTTAATCCGACGTATAGTAACAGAGATATTTTGAATTTTCGAAAATCCTCCCCTCATAAACCACTGGTCCGATTTCAGCCATCTTGAACTTGATCTGTCTTTTTACATAAAACGACTAAATGTCCAGTTTGGTAACGATTAAACAATAATTGCGACCGCTAGAGAGGTAACAGACAAATATATATATATATATATATATATATATATATATATATATATATATATATATATATATATATATATAAACGCACAAAATTTTAGTGATTGAGATAAAACTGATTCTGATTCATTACAAATTACAGCAATAGCTTCAGTAAATTGTTTTCAATAAAATTAATATGTTATATTAAGAAACATTTCATTAATTGTTAGTAATTCAGGTCTATCATTCATCGCTACAAGGTTGCCAGGCCTGTTTGTTTACAATTCAGCTGTTTTCCGTTGTAGAGATTATAAACTTGCATTGTAAATTGACTGAAAGATTTCTTATACCGTTTGTATTTATTCACTTAACATTTACGCTAGTGTTACCTGTATGTATATTTATTTATTGTAAACCTTCGAGTGGGAAATCTGCTACGTTTGTGCAGCCCCTGCGTGACGGACTTATTTTTTTCGTAACTCAAACATTAAGCAAGTTATTCGTACATTTTAGCAGATTTTCCCTAAGGGAAATCAGCTATTGAGGTCATACTCATGACGCGATTTTTGTTTTCAGTAATTCTACTCATTGGGTTTTAGTTGAAAATAGAGAACATATGTTAAAATGAAATCTGTAGGGTGCCGTATCAGCACGTGGAAAATCTACATAGTTTACGCACCCCCTGCGTGGCTGACAATTTGAAAAAAATACTAAATAAATCGAAGCACATCAGGGTCGATTGGCGAAGGCTAGAAAACGAGTAGAAACTGACTTGGATCACAAACCTTCTTTATAACCTAGGGAATGTAGGTTTTCCCAGACCCTCAATACTAGGCAATCATCCTTTCTTCTTTCTGTTTCTCTATCTAAGTTTCTGTTCTTCGAGGAATCAATAACCTTCCCTGTACAGAATACAATGTAAGCAAGTGTAAATATTAAAGAGAACAATCATTGATATATTAGATACTTGGCACGTCATTTTCTTATTTTAAGCATACTAGTCTGATAAAAACTGTCTTGTTTAAAAAATGTAAAAATTACGGTATCTAATATAATTTACTTATAAATTCCTTAAATTTGGAGTATTTATAATTGTTTTGGAGGAGTACGCAGCCCTAGAGCTCAAGATAAATAAATTTACTTCAACACACTCAATAATTGTTACACATATTTGAAATGAAAGGTCTGCATGAAAAAAAAAGGTTGTTGATAAGTCATGCTTTATAAATTGAGAGCTTTTAGCAGATTTCCCATGAGGGAAATCAGCTATTGACGTAATACTCATGACGCGATTTTCGAAATTTTTCTTCAAATGTCCATCGATGAAGAAAATGAGGTCCGTTCAAAACTGTGTGTGTGTGTGTGTGTGTGTGTCTGTGTCTATATATATATATATATATATATAGATATATATATATGTATATATATGTATGTATGTATATCTGTCCCCGCTCTAGTGGTCGCAATTATTGTTTAATCGTTACCATTCTCCTTATTTAGTAGTTTTATGTAAAAAGAAAGATCGGGTTCGTTAACGGCTGAAATCGAACCAGGGAAAGGGGAAGGAGGGAGGGGGGGGGGGGGTTAAAGGGGACGAATTTAGAAAAATCTCTGCTAGTACAAGTAGGATCGAAAAATGGTATTGAACCAATATTATTGAAAATTAAATTTACTATTAATATTGTTATATACATTTATTCTCTATCCTGAATATTAACCGAGATATTTGCATTTTTCAGTTTTCAGCCTTCAGCAAACCCCCACTTCCTCTCATGTCATATTAACCATAGTTATACTGTTGAGAAAATACAATGAAAAAGGAAATTAAGATATTTATGGTATTGTATTTTAATGTGAAATTTTAATATTCCCGAAAAATTTCATTTCAATTTTTTATATAATAAATTAGTTTTTAAAATTCTAAAGTTTCCAAAATAAAAGCGCAAATAATGGGTATTTCATAAATAAGCTATTACACAATAGCAAGAAAAGAGTGCTTTAATTTGAACAAGGGAACCTATTGAACTGACATTGCAAGGGTGCAAGCTGGGGAAATTATGAGACAATGGAGACCCTTACCAATATTAAACTTAGTTAGACTCCAAATACTTTACTGGGTGACTTTGAAACTAATTCCAATTCAAACAACCATAGTTGAACTTCCCTAAATTCATTCATGCTTGAGCCCGTTGTATACAGTAATGTAAATCTCTGAAATCATAGCAGTATTAAAAATTGATTTAGAATACGTTTAGTTTCAGTGATTAAATAAAGAAGAAAAATTCATAGAACTTTTATCTTTATATTAGTTTTTAATAATATGGTTAATTTTAAGAAATAAGAAATATATATAATAATTTATATATATACTTTGTCCTGCATGATATTTCAATGTTTAAAACAAAAGCTACTTTTAATAACACAAAAAACAACATTTGTTATGCGCAAGTTTGCCTAAAAACAAATAGAAAATGAAATATAGGCCTCCATAGCATTTGTTATGCAGGCCTCCCTTATAACCCTCATTCCCGTTCGACCTAAAAAATTTAATATAGCTTATAATCATGGAAGAATTAATGCAAATTTTCATATAGAGTTTTGTTAAGTTCGGTTCAATCGTTAGTGCCCAATAAAATTGCTAGCTCCCACTTCAATTTTTTAGTGTATATCTCGTTAATACTTTGTTATACGCCAAAGGTTACTCTGAATAGCAAAATAAACAACTTTTATCCTGTGCGTATTTGCCGAAAAACCAATAGCAAACGAAATATCGCTATATTCAATTTTTTTAAATTAAGTTTAATATTGGTAAGGGTCTCCATTGTCTCATAATTTCCCCAGCTTGCACCCTTGCAATGTCAGTTCAATAGGTTCCCTTGTTCAAATTAAAGCACTCTTTTCTTGCTATTGTGTAATAGCTTATTTAAGAAATACCCATTATTTGCGCTTTAATTTAGGAAACTATAGAATTTTAAAAACTAATTTATTATATAAAAAAATTGAAATGAAATTTTTCGGGAATATTAAAATTTCACATTAAAATACAATATCATAAATATCTTAATTTCCTTTTTCATCGTACTTTCTCAACAGTATAACTATTGTTATTGGTTCAATAACATTTTTCGATCCAACTTGTAATAGCAGAGATATTTCGAAATTTCTCCCCTTCCCCTGGTTCGATTTCAGCCGTTAACGAACTCGATCTTTCTTTTTACATAAAACTACTAAATATCGAGTTTGGTAACGATTAAACAATAATTGCGACCGCTAGAGCGGTAACAGATATATACACACACAGTTTTGAACGGACCTCATTTTCTTCATCGATGGACATTTGAAGGAAAATTAGAAGAATCGCGTCATGAGTATTACCTCAATAGCTGATTTCCCTCATGGGAAATCTGCTAAAAGCTCTCAATTTATAAAGCATGACTTATCGACAACCTTTTTTTTTTCATGCAGACCTTTCAATTCAAATATGTATAACAATTATTGTGTATGTTAGAGTACATTTATTTATCTTGAGCTCTAGGGCTACGTATGCCCCAAAACAATTATAAATACCTCAAATTTAAGGAATTTATAAGTAAATTATATTAGATACCGTGATTTTTAAACAAGACAGTTTTTATCAGACTAGTATGCTTAAAATAAGAAAATGACGTGCCAAGTATCTAATATATCAATGATTGTTCTCTTTAATATTTACACTTGCTTACATTGTATTCTGTACAGGGAAGGTTATTGATTCCTCGAAGAACAGAAACTTAGATAGAGAAACAGAAAGAAGAAAGGCTGATTGCCTAGTATTGAGGGTCTGGGAAAACCTATATTCCCTAGGTTATAAAGAAGGTTTGTGATCCAAGTCAGTTTCTACTCGTTTTCTAGCCTTCGCCAATCGGTCCTGATATGCTTGGATTTATTTAGTATTTTTTTCAAATTGTCAGCCACGCAGGGGCTGCGTAAACTATGTAGATTTTCCACGTGCTGATACGGCACCCTACAGATTTCATTTCAACATATGTTCTCTATTTTCAACTAAAACCCAATGAGTAGAATTACTGAAAACAAAAATCGCGTCATGAGTACGACCTCAATAGCTGATTTCCCTTAGGGGAAATCTGCTAAAATGTACGAATAACTTGCTTAATGTTTGAGTTACGAAAAAAATAAGTCCGTCACGCAGGGGCTGCGTAAACGTAGCAGATTTCCCACTCGAAGGTTTACAATAAATAAATATGCTACAGGTAACACTAGCGTAAATGTTAAGTGAATAAATACAAACGGTATAAGAAATCTTTCAGTCAATTTACAATGCAAGTTTATAATCTCTATAACGGAAAACAGCTGAATTGTAAACAAACAGGCCTGGCAACCTTGTAGCGATGAATAGATAGATAGTCCTGAATTACTAACAATTAATGAAATGTTTCTTAATATAACATATTAATTTTATTGAAAACAATTTACTGAAGCTATTGCTGTAATTTGTAATGAATCAGAATCAGTTTTATCTCAATCACTAAAATTTTAGAAATCAAAGAACAAAATAAGGGGGTGCGGTCAACAGAACGTATTTGCAAATATCTCACAAACTAAAAGTTCAATGAAAACAATATTTACGATTTTACCTTATAATGAAGTGGTTCATAATACAGCAGCTTATTGTTAATATGACATGAGTAGAAGTGGGGGCGTTGTTGAAGGCTCAAAACAGAAAAATGGAAATATTTCGGTTAATATTCAAGATAGAGAATAAATAACAATATTTATAGTACACTTAATTTGCAATAAGATTGGTTCTACACTAATTTTCGATCCAACGTTTTTAAATAAACAAAATACCGCTATTTTAAATTCTGGCCTCCCTTACAACCCCCACTCCTGCCCGTACCTAGAAATGTTGGTATGGCTTATTATAATGAAAGCGTTAGTGCTAATACACCGAGTTTTATTTATTTCGGTTAGGTCTTTTGTCCCAAATAAAATTGTTCACTTCCGCTATAGGTTTTAGCGTATATCTCGTTTATCATTCAGTATACGAAAAAAGTGTATATAACAAAAGTTACTCTAAATAACAAAATAAACAACTTTGGACATGTTCATATTTGCCGAAAAACCAATAGGAAACGAAATATCGCTATTTTTAATTTCAGGCTTCCCTTATAACCCCCACTCCTGCTCGTCTCAGAGAAAATTAATATAGCCTAAAGTCTAACTTGGGTTAGTAGTAATATACATACCAAGTTTCATAAAATTCGGTTCAGCCGTTTATGCGTGAAAAGGTAACAAACAAACAAATAAACAAACAAACAAACATACAAATAAACAGACACCAAAGAAACAAAATGAAGTTATGCTGTCTATGACATATGAAACGAAAAGTTATCTTGAAATTTCACGAAAAAAATCAATGTACAGACAGAGGCTACAATTTTATATATATATATAATTTTGAACGGACTTCATTTTCGTCATCTCTTGAGTAGGACCGATGGACATTTGAAGAAATTTTAAGAAAATCGTGTTACGAGTACGACCTCAATAGCTGATTTCCCTTAGGAGAAATCTGCTAAAAATAGAACAACAATTTTAGAGTATCACTATTTTAAAAAGGTTTGTTCGACTCTTAATAAATGGAGATATTTTCGATTTTCTCATTTCCCTCCCTTTTACACCCCCTCTTCTCGGTTGGATATAAGCAAATTAAAGAATATATGTTTAGAGTTGAGTGAAACATCGAGTACGGATTAGATCAAATTCAGATATTCGAATTAAGAACGTAAAATATGAACTGATGACGTCAAAACACAAGGTATTTGCATGTATCTCATCTAGTAAAGATCTGTTTGAAAACAATACTTTGGTATTTTAGCTTTGAATAGAGTGGTTGATGATATGACAGCTTATCGTTAACGTGGCATGAATTAGGAGTAGGAGTTTACTAATGACTGAAAACTGAAAAATGCAAATATCTCCGTTAATATTGGAGATATTGAGGGACAACTTATATAACGGCATTTGTAGATAATAAAGTATTCAATGAGATTAGTTTTGTACCATTTTATTCATTCGGCGA
>CM032233.1:24040000-24097500 GCA_019009955.1 Riptortus pedestris
AATACATATACGTTTTAAATCTTGATCTTTGTGTGAGAGACATTAGTAAAAAATGACATATATTTACGATGAACGCATTACTTTTGTCATATCTGTCGGTGAAGCCCGTAGTTACTGGCTGATGATCGACTACAGCTGGCAAGCGCTTTCGATGAGATGGCACCATCTTCAAGCCATCTAGAGTTGTACTGAGTTAGTTGTCCGTTGGTCAGTAGGTTTTATTCGTCTGTTCACTGTATTAAGTAGTTTACGTGTTAGTCTGTATCTGTTTACTTACATTAGTCAAATGAAGGGTGGTTATAGGTTGTGTCCAGGTAAATTGTTTTCGTGCAGTAGGTCGTTGCCCGTAACCGTATTAGGTTGTTTTATGTTTTTGTATGTTATTTGTTTTTGGGTCTGGTATAGTTGATTGTGTGTGAGTACAGGTTTAATGAGATGTTTGTACGATTATAAATCAAGTCTGATATTACGCAATGGATATAGAATCTGGAGCTATCCTCGTCGTCTCTTCGTCTGTCGGTATTCGTGCGTGTGTCGTTAGTTGGCGTCTTTCGTTTGATATACTATTGAGCTATCCAATTACAATACAGTGAACAGACCCATAAAACCTACTGACCAACGGACAACTAACTCAGTACAACTCTAGACTGGTTGAAGATTGTGCGTTCGCATCGAAAGCGCTTGCCAAACGTACTCGACCAACAGCCAGTGACGACGGTCTTCACAGTCAAATATGACAACAGTATCATTTATACTGGTGGTTTTAATCCTTTATTTGATTTACCTAACACATTACTTGCTTCGTAATCCTAGGTACTGGGTCAAAAACTAATACAAAATATATTCTCACTTAAGGAAACCAATTATATTATTAATCCTCCCGTGTTATGAAAGAGCTGTATATCGGAATTGATAATCATTGTTCCGGGCGAAAGGATAAATTTAACCGACCAGCTTTATTTTCTCCTTTTCTTTCTCACCTTCCGTGCACCTTGACTGTTGTTAATGATTTCACGTGACCCATAGTAACATTATTATTCAAAGCAGCCTGCCAGCCCACATGCTACATTATTATATATATTATATATATATATATATATATATATATATATATATATATATATATATATATTATAGTGTAAGCGTAGTCAACAATTTTTTCATCCTACATACATTAGAAGTCACTTCCACCTGCCAGAATACCAACTCAGAATCACTAGAAATGTTTTTTCTGCAACACAAATCTTATGGCAAGAAGATTAAAAATTATATGCTATACTTATATCCATTGGTGAAGACAACCCTCTTTCTGAATTAAATTCATATCTTTCCATTCTGTATGAAAATTAACTTATGAATTCTTTTAATTCATTATATTATTAATAAATAGAATTATAATTAATTAATTTTCTTGAATTATATCACGATTTATATTTGCATTTATAGTTAAATTATCACTTATTTTGTAGTCATATATTTTATTTACCTACCACTAACTTCAATACCACTTATATTGCTTCTGCATAAATGGTATAATCCTAATTATTATGTTCGAACTCGATGAATTAAATTCAAAAATATTTACTTAACAATGAAACATTAACTTAGAAGACTGGAATGGCCATTGTTCATAATCCTTAGACAGAGAAGGTAACTTTCATAGTGTTTTTATTGTGCTAGAATTATACTGGAAATATGATTGTAAAATTAAAACGATTCCTGCAATGATACATTTAAAACTAAAGGAGACAAAATATTATACTTAACTTAAATTATTGAGCATGATGGAATTACATTATATATATATATATATATATACACACACACACACACGCGCGCGCGCGCATTCACAGAGGGTATTTTACTCCCCCAATCCTCAACTTTTGTATTACTTGTGGAAAGAATTAATTCCAACATCTATCATTCTGATTTTTTTCCGAGTATCTATAACCGCAGTTAATTATTACCAGTTGTCTAGAAACACGATTTCTTGACTCCCGGATCCGTATTTGAAATGAAAATTCCCATTTTCTGTACTCAAAAGCTCATGAATAGCAAACCTCTTACATGATATTTTACGTAAAATTAATTTTTATTAACGCCCAATTTTAGCAACTAAGGCTAATTGCGACGTGTTATCTACAGGTACGCGTTTCTAGCCAGGATGGGCTAAGGATTTTATTTAATGAATTCCGTCACTATATAAACTCCTTTGCCCAGGGGGGAATCGAACTTGCCACTCTAGGATTACCATGTGACATTAAATGCAGCGCTACATATTATTGTGAGTTAACATGGCTAACGTGGGCCACTTTTACGTAAAATAAAACGTAGATAACAATTATACTAATATGTAGTTCTTATTACTAACTCAACCCCAAATCCACTGATTTTATATTTTAATATGATTTGCAGGCAGAACCCACACAGGGCCTGTAATGAATAATTTTGTCAGTGAACGGCATGAAAAAACATAAGAGATTTAGAGGTTTGTCTGGTAATAGATTTATCACTTAAAGCCCTTTTTTCTGAAATTGCATAAGATAAGAAGATGTATACAATAAAGTCATTTTAACAGATTATATTTAGCTAGTAGATACAGATTATTATCACTATCCGACGTATTACGTTTTCCTGTAGGGTGAAGACCAAAATAGCGTAATTTTATGTTAAATTTTGATACTTTCTCTGAAGAATAGCGTGCTTTTATAGCCCTGTGGTATTGCTTTTATTTATTTAGTAGCAGATTTTCATTAAGGAAAATAAGCTATTGGGATTGTACTCACTGCGTGGTTTTCGAAAACATTTCATTAAATGTCCTTCGATTCTATATAAAAAATATATTTGTGATAATTTATTACATTACTTTAATTACTCATTAACAAATTGTATTAAAACCATCAAAAAATAAATAAACAGCGTCTATACATTTAGGCTCGCCACACCCCTTGAGATTAACCACACGGGCCAAAATTTATGAGCCTACCCTACTTAGGACAGAACCCTAACCTAGACTTCAAAGAAGAAAAATAATAATTATAAAAAAATAAAGATAATAATAATACAAATTACATAAAAAATATAATAGAAATAACTAAAATTAAAACCAAACTTCCGAAACAGAAAAACAGCTAAAAAAATAAACAACATAAAACAAACATAATGTCAAAATAAAAACTAAACCTAAGGATGACGAAAATTAGATCCCTTAATAATTATAATATTTACAATATTGTCTGTTATCAGGTGAATAGGTTTAGAGATTCCTTACTACTACTGTTGTTATTTGGCTGATTTCTCTATTGTAAAACTTCACTTGGGAAATCTGCTTAGTTTACGCAGCCCATACCTCAGTTTTTTTTTTTAATTTAATGCTATTTCAATGTGTTTCGCCCATATTTGGCAAAGAATTTTAAATGAAATTATTCTCACTGTTTCATAAATTTATATAAGTATTCGAAGAAAATAAAAAAATGTTTTAACTTTTGTTTGTTAAAATAAATTGGTTTGAGCTAACCATACAGAGCGAGAGGATTTTCTTATTTATATTGAGCTTTAATTAAAAATATTTTTTTGGCATTTCTCTGAACACTACGATTTAAATGCTCTCTGGTCCCTTCGATTATACAATAGGGAGGAGTAGCCGACGCCTAACACGATACCTACGAGAAAAGGGAAACCGTGAATTCTAAATTCCCGCTATTGTAATTTTTATTTACTTGTCCTATCGTTATTATTGTGTTTAATATATATGTTATGCAAGTGGTTTCCGGGGAAATCTTGTCATCCTTACCAAGAGAACAATCACCTTTCTTCGTTAAATGCCCTATTGAGTATTAAAGATGTATTTTCAAAAAATTCAAATAGTAAAAAAAATACATAATTATATACGAATGCTCCGAGAGTTAAAAGAGGTCGTCTACTTCTTGTGGACTCCAAGCCACGTGGGGATAGATGGAAATGAAAAAGCAGATGTAGCAGCCAGAGAAGTCACCTACTCTACTTCATCACCCCATCAACAATTACATCTGCAGAACTCTATCAACCACTCAAAGAAGATATTGATAAAAACTGGCAACAAACGTGGAACGAACCCCAGAGCAATAAACTAAAAATTATTAAAACCTCCATCGTCCTTGGAAATATTCGACAAGAGACAACAGAAGAGATTAAGTCGTATTAGGAAGACTCCGAATGGGCCACACACGATTTACGCATGGTTATCTTATGACAAAAGATCAACCCCCGATGTGTGGGAAGTGTAACACAGACCTGACTATATACCACATATTAAACGAATACGTATTTAAATATTTGAAACGAATACAATATTTCCAATAATATAGCAATGGCCCTTGGAGATGACACCTAAGAGCTAAATAAATTGTTCAATTTTGTGAAAATTACAGATTTGTATAAAGAAATTTAAATTACTATTTTTTTTTTTGTATCCTCGTTTATATTGTTAAAATGGCGATATGGATGAGGATAAAATTGCAATATTGACAATTTACATAAAGACAGTTTACTCTCAAAATGCAGCTACTTAACCAAAACGAGAGTTATAGATATTACAGAGCGATGATATCCTAGTAGTCATTGGCCATAAAACCTCATGAAACAAACAAACGGAACAATCACCTGGCGATATCTGTGGATTCAAAATAAAATTGTTACAATCGTCAAACCAGACCACGTAAGCTGTCGGAAGTATTTATTAATATTAAACTTTGATTAATTAATTAACCCTAGAAGTACCAAGGGGGGGGGGCTCCTTGAGCCCACAACGTTTTGTTTTTGTTCCCTATCACCCAATTTTAATGGGATATTTTTGATATTTTATGTATTCCTCAGAAAAACATCCTAGAATGAGGGCATAACAAGAAAATTAAATAAAAAAATTTCTATGTTGAGAAAACAATTTTTTTTTGACGTATGGGCTCGAGAAGCCCCCCCCCCCTTGGTAATGCAAGGGGTAGTTATACACTTAAGTACCAAGGGGAGGGGGCTCCTCGAGCCCACTGATATTTAATACTACTTTTAACTAGTAATTCAAGTGTTGTTAATTATATTGCTCAAATAATAATTACTTTAATGTAATTTTAACATACACAAACCTTCTCAAGTTTTTTTTTCTCAATAAAAAATATATATATATTCTCCCCATATAATTTTTTTTCATATAAAAATATATTACTGAGATGGTTATAATTATTGCTCCTGATAGGTACTTTTTTAGAAAAGAGAAGATTTTCTAGGTTGTTCCCAACTAGGGGAACAGTTAGTCCATGCTGCATCCTGGACACAACATGGAGAAGAAATAGTGCTGGCCGAAAAAAGTACTTTTTATTTGAACTATCTGAGAGTTTAGTAAAATTATGTGTTGCTGAAAGGAGTGAAAATCTTGTGGGCGTTCCTAGATCTTCAGTGAAGGCCATGGAGCACGTTCTAGGGCGAGAACTGGCTTATCCCCAATTGGAGGAACAAGGTTCGTCAAGTGGAAGGCTAAGGTGTTACACTTGTGTTAGAGAAGCAAAATCAAAAAAAGAAAAATACAACAACCTATCAAAATCTAAGCAGCGTTGCTTCAAATGTAAACGTTCAGTGTAGAACAAACACTCGGAAAAAAAATTATTGTGCAAAAGCACCGATAATTGCAATTACGAATCTGATAATTAGATTTTCTTAAATTATTATTCTATTATAATGTTATAATAACTTAGATATAAATAACTTTTTATTCTAACAATGTTTAGATATGGTCCTCTAGTAGAATAAAATTACATTTAATTTAAAGTCATCCTTTTTTCCCCATCCGCACTTTTTTTTAAATTTATTTTTATTTTTGTATTTAATTTTTTTTCTCCACAGGTGTCATAAAAACGTTCATTAAACATAATCCAATAGGAATAAAAATTTTAAAAAATTATAGAACCAAAATAAAAGGTTTTTAAGGTTGTGGGCTCAAGGAGTCCCCCTTCCCTTGGTAATCCATGCGACCTGGGAGAGGTCGGTAATACTAGGGTTAACTTGCGAATGTTCTAAAATATCGATATACTGTTCGTTAAAAAAGGTATATAGGAATAGGTATAAATAGTAAAACTTCATATATATATATATATATATATATATATATCTATATATATATATATATATCAAATTTTGAACAGACCTCATTGTCGTTATTTCCTGGGTTGAGTCGATGAATATTTGCAGACATTATTCGAAAATCGCATCATGACTACAAGATTAATAGCTGATTTCCCTTTAGGGAAATCTGCTACAAATTCGTTTTTAATTTTTGTTTTAAATGAACTTAATTTGTATTTTATTTAAATTTTGAATATTGAGCTTTTCAAAATGAGGGATGAGCTTTTGTTAAACTATATTGTTATATAAGTGGTCATTTGATAATATGTATTCTGTTGTTTAAAATGGATTTAGACATTTGGCGTATTTTTTGAGTCATCAGCCATTTTTATTGGAGGAAGTCAGCCGTCATTTTTGGAATTACTCCTCTTGCTCTAAACAGCAATCTCGCCAATTTTTAATATATATATATATATATATATATATATATATATATATATATATATGTTATTATATATGCAATGTATAAGGTTAATGATTAAACATTACATGAGATTATAATCGGCCAATATAATTAGGGATTATAATGAGATCCAAATTAAGCAAGTGTATTAATAATAGTTATTTATTATACAAGTGACGAAAGTAGATCATTTTACAACTCGAGTGAAACGTTTACCCACACGAGCGAAGCGAGTGTGGTAATTTCACGAGAGTTGTAAATTCTACTTTCGTCACGAGTGTAATATTAAATTTTTTCTGCAATTGTGTAATACATGATGAGATCTAACCAGAATATGAACAAAATTAGGATGTTGTGAAGATTATGGTTGTTGGTAGGTTATAAGCATGGTTGTGAAAGGTTATAAGCATAGTTATAAAACAACTAGTGATGATTGTGAAGTAGTGCAGTTATAAACAAGTGCAGGTTATAAACAAGGAAGGTAATTATTATTATATTTAAATTTTAAAATATATTGATTATTTCCACCAATAGTTCATTCACATTTCAATTTATTTTGTTAAAATAAATTGTTAAATGTTAAGGAACATTTAAAAGCATTTAATTTCCAACTTCAAATTATTTTTTAATTTATACTTATTACTAATTAAGAAGGAAATTCACTTTCTTCACTTGTGAAGAAAGTGATTACTTTCTTCACTCTATTGCAAAATGTTTCACTTTCTTCACTCATTTCAGTTCAGTAATGTTACTATTATTCAACTATTACAGAAAAACGACGTTTATTGGTTTTGAAGACAGGGTGAAGCAATAGGTTGGGGAACAAAAGTAAATTGAAATAATAACGGCCCTATATATGATTTGCCTTCACGTTATACCGCAAAGGTACAAAAGGAGAAAGTAAAAGTTGGCTGCAGTAATCGTAAAATTTTACACACTCATTCCCACGTTCCATGTTAAAAATGAATGGGGCATTTATAGTAAGCTACGCTCGAGGGAGTGGGAATTGTTGGAGCTTTTATTTCCTGTTACTTTGACTCATTCACTCGTTAGAAAACGTAAAACATGGCATCACTCCTAATATGAGCATATGCACATGAATACCCGGGTTATAACATCAACTTGGCACTCTAATATTCATGAAACTACCTTCCCTTCCTACTAAAGAAAGTAAATCACCTTCTACGTTATTCCCGGGAAAAGGAATTTTTAATTTTCTTAACTGAGTCTCCTTTGCATGCCTCAGCAAGGCAATATAATTACATCATCTAAGAGACTTAAAAAAAAAACAAGAAAAATAACATTTTTCGTTAGAAGACACTTAATATCCTCCTGTATTTATTATTAGTTTATTAAAGTTATTATTAAACTGTGGGACAGAACACAAATAATTGACCAATATTTAAGTACAAATTGCACTGAAGTTGACATGTTAGATTTATTTAGATGGATGTATTTTGATCTTATGTTTAAGATATATGTTCAGTGAAACATTTCTCGTCATAAAATATTCTCTTCTTTACAACGCTAAAATTTTCAATGCATTTCTAATGACCAAACCCTCGTGGATGGGAGTCCCTCTCAAACACTTATGGGACCACAGCTTGGAGTTTGTTCCCACTAGGAAAAGTAGAATAAAGACGAGTAGGGTTTAATGTGGGAAATGGGCTTCCCTAACTCTAAAAAAGTCCGTCTCGCAGGGGCTGCGTAAACTAGGCAGATTTCCCTCTTAATGTTTAATAATAGATAAACCTACATACTGCGACACACAACACCACCGTGAATATTAAGTGAATAAATACAAACAGTTCAAAGAAACATTTCCCCTCCCGGCGGGAAGCGTCTAAAATGTAAACAAACACGTGTGCCAACGGCAAACCGGAAAGAAAAACAATAACTTAAACGTATCAGGATATAATATATTAATTTTATTGAAAACTATGTACTATATCTAGTACTGTAGTTTATAATGAATCAGAATAAATTTTATCTCATTCAATCAAATTATAGTAGTCCAAGAATTTAAGATGTAGGGGGAGGGGCACAAGAACATATTTGCATTTACCTCGTATAATAAACGTCTCTGGACGTTTAAAATGTTTGGTATTTAAGCTTCGAATAATGTGGTTTATTATATATCAGAAAAATGCAAATATCTGGTTTAATATTCAAGATAGAGAATAAATGTATATAACAATATTTATAGTACATTTAATTTGAAATTAAATGTGTTTTATACACTTTTTCGATCTGACTTATGGTAACGGAGATATTTCGAATTTTCAAAATTCACCCCCTCTAAACCCCCCCTCCCCCTGGTCCGATTTCAGCAGTTAACAAACTCGATCTTTTGTTTTTAGATAAAACGACTAAATATCGAGTTTGGTAACATAAAACAACAAATAAAACAAAAATTGCGACCGCTAGAGCGGTAACAGACAAATATATATATATATATATATATATATACAGTTTTGAACGGACCTCATTTTCGTCATCTACTAGGATCGATGGGCATTTGAAGAAAAATTTCGAAAATCGCGTCATGAGAACGATCTCAATAGATAAATGCCAAAATAAAAAATAAAACAAACAACTGACGTTGGCTACACATAACTTCGTTGTACTCTTATTAAAAAATACTCTTCGTTTAAAAATAAATTAACGAACTACATGTCTGAAGGATGTTTTATACAAACGATGGATACTAAAAAAAAAATTTGAGTTATTAAATAAAACTAAAACATTTTTGTCATAAAAATCGGTCGAAAAAAGAATTAATGATACAGTGTCTCATGCCAAAATTTCAAGAATTTTAATAGGATTAGAACTATAATATAATTGAGAGTGACTAGGATTAAGTTATGGGAGTCGCGTGGTCTAATAGAAACAATAAAGGCCTTTGGTATCTGAAAAAGCGAGAGAGCTTCCTCGTTAAAGCTGTATCCCATGTTTCTGATCAATAAGATAAAATTAGTCGGAGATGAAAGGGTGCTAAAGAACCTCTCCACCCTACAAAAAAGTACAGGTAGGTAGGTGATGGCTCTTATACACTCTTCTTTGTCCGCTCCTTTCTTCTTTAAACTAGTTTATAGAGCAAAATGTAATTAAAAATTACTAACTAACATTGTTTTGCGGTGACCTTTTGCAAATTGAGTTATCATGTTTTCGTCATTCTAAGCCAGCCCATTTTTTTCTTCCTTTTAGCAGATTTTCCTTCAGGGAAATCAGCTATTGAGGTCGTACTCATGACGCGATTTTTGACATTTTTCTTCAAATGTCCAATGATCCTACCTAGGAGATGAAAATGAGGTCCGTCCAAAACTGTATTTATATATATACAGCAATATATAGATATAGCAATTTTTGTTTGATCGTTACCAAACACTATATTTAGTCGTTTCATGTAAAAAGAAAGATCAACTTTGTTAACGGCTGACACCAGACCAGGGAGAGGGGGGGGTTTAGAGGAGGAGTATTTTGAAAATTCGGAATATCTCCGTTACTATAAGACAGATCGAAAAAGTGTATAAAACACATTTTATTGCAAATTAAATTTCCTATAAATATTGTTATATACATTTATTCTCTATCTTGAATATTAACCGAGATATTTGATTTTATTGAGCGTAACGGACATGATGAGATCGGTAACTTCTGTTGTAGTCGAGAGTTCCCGGCTATCTAGTTCGGCCGTTTCAGTAACTGTTCGGATCTCGGAAAATTTCAGTATTGTAAAACTTCACTTAGGAAATCTGCTTAGTTTACGAAGCCCCTGCGTGACGGACCTTTATGTATTGCTGACAAGCAAGAAGGACAGGCAGGACTAGACATAGGTGGCTGGATGACTGAGGGAAAAATGAACAGGCTTGGAGTCAGCAATGGGATCCTACATTTTAATAAATACATGGTACTACTAGGGCTGTAGCTTATAGTAATTGTTTATTTATTAAATAATCTGAAATGAGAACAAAATCTAAGGGAGAAATGGATAAAAGTCTGTCATATTGTTTGCGTAAACTAAGCATTTCCCGTGTGCTGGTATATAACACCAAACTGAGTAGAAGTGAAGGCGGTTTAATTTATTTGGTATAACAATAGATATTAAAATGAGCCATGTATTATTCCTAGTTTTTAGAAGAACGGTATTCATTTTAAACCCAATTGTTAGAAAGAAGTCCGTCACGCAAGGGCTGCGTTAACTAAGCAGATTTCCCACGTGTGCCACGTATTTGTATTTATTTCAAAACTTAGAAGTTCAATGAGAACCATATTTGGTATTCAAGCTTCAAATAAAGTACTTCATAACATGATAGAATATTGTTAATATGAGATGAGTAGAAGTGGGGGTTTACTGAAGACCGAAAACTAAAAAAATGCATATATCTCAATTAATAATCAAGATAGTGAAGAAAAAAACATAACAAAATTTATAGAACATTTAATTTGCAATAAGATATACAGTTTTCCGATCCAACGCATATTAACGGAGATATTAAGAATTAATCTTTCTTTTTACATAAAACGATTATATATCAAGTTTGGTAACGATAAGACTAAAATTGCAACCGTTAGAGCGGTAACAGACTAATATATATATATATATATATATATATATATATATATATATATTCGTCTTCTCCTGGGTTGGATCGATGGATTTGCATTTGAAGAAACATTTCGAAAATCGCGTCATGAGTACGACCTCAATAGCTGATTTCCCTTAAGGAAAATCTGCTAAAATGTACTGTCACTATCTTATTATGGAAATAAGATTTCGGTTAATAAAATACAAACCATTTCTCTAGTTGGCTTAGCAATGGCATTACATTAACAGAGGAATATCTTTACAAACTTCCATCATAGTTCACTGCCGGTAATCCTCCTTTAAGATCGAGATCTTTTGGACACTCGTCACCCCAACAAAACCAGCGAGAAACAGAAGATATTAGAAATCCAGAAGAAATGTTCGATTTTTCCGTTAAATAAATCTGAAACGGCATTGAAACAACTCCTGCCGAAGCGAAGGAAATTTATTAAAATATTTTTATAGAATATGACAGGCCAATAGTACGATGGTTTTAGCAGGTCGATGGTCGTACTCATGACGGAATAGTAGATGACGAAAATGAGGTCCATTCAAAACTGTATATATATATATATATATATATATATATATATATATATATATATATATATTCTGTTACCACTCTAGCGGTCGCAATTTTTGTTTGATCGTTGCCATACTCGACATTTAATCGTTTTATGTAAAAAGAAAGATGAAGTTCGTTAACGGCTGAAATCGGACCAGAGGGAGGGGGGTTTAGATGTTTAATGTACTATAAATATTGTTGTATACATTTATTCTCTGTTTTGAATATTAACCAAGATATTTGCATTTTCCAGTTTTCAGCCTTCAGTAAACGCCCACTTCTACTAGTGTTCCATAAACAATGCTCTGTTATATAATAAACCACATTATTCGAAGCGTAAATACCAAATATTGTTTTCATTGAACTTTTACTTTGTGAGATATATGCAAATACTTTCTGTTGATCCGCCACCTTCTTTTGTTGTTGGACTACTAAAATTTGAGTGATTGAGATAAAACTGATTCAGATTAATTATAAATTACATCACTAGCTTTAGTAAATGGTTTTCATTAAAATTAATATTATATCTTCAGATATATTTCATTAATTGTTTGTCTCTCCGGTTATCAATACAGTACTACGAGGCTGACTTGCCTGTTTGTTTCAATTCAGCTGCTTTCCGTTGTAATTATTTACTGGTATTGTACATTTACTTAGCATTCACGACAGTGTTACCTGTATGTAAATTTATCTATAGTAAACCTTCACGTGGGAAGTCTGCTTAGTTTATACAGCCCCTGCGTGATGGACTTTTTAAGAATAGTGTAAGGCCGACGAGGACTACTCTAGAGTGATAATATAAGTCCCAAAAAATTCAAAATATAATAACGAGATTTTAATTCTAAAAATTATATTTACTTACCCCGCCAACAAAGTCAAAATACAATATCAAACATTTGGGTCAAAAATCACTCTTTGAAACAGTAAACATTTAGTTTAAAGGAATGATGCTTTTAAGTTATTATGATCTGAATGAACTTAACTAATAACTTTAAAACATTTGTATATAACAAAATAAAAATCGAAACGTGTTTTGACATACAACATGAAATGAGTTAACCTTTGTCACTAGTCTAGAGACTAGTAAACCCTCTGCAAGTATAGACTATTTTTATAAGTCGGGTGGGTGGGGGGTGGAGAGAGGTGGGGGAGGGGGGCTTAACATCTGCTGCTAACGAGGCGAGCATAGAAAAATGGAGATAGCTCACAGTAATACCCGGTTTAGAGGTCTATAAAAATATTATGGCCGGCTAAAAAATCAGCACTGTCATCCTATCCTTTCTTCTCTTTTAAACGGAAGATTATAGGGGGGGGGGTAATAATATTTACTTCTCTCTTAAAAAAAGAAAAATTCACCCGGAAAGGGTGGCTTAAAATGAAAAGCTCTTGTTTGATGGATTAATAAAAAGCTCATTTTCTCAAGCAAACAGTTTAACACATCGTTAGTTGACTTATAAATTTAGAGATGATCCGGAAAATTGATAAATAATTCTTTTAGACTAATATTGGAAGCTGCACAGAAATTGTGAAGAGAATGGCTTGAAATTAATCATGTATCAAATATATAGTCTCTAGAAAAGTAAAAGTTAATGATACACAAAACAATTATTTTGGCCGTATCTCACTGTGGGCCTATTCACACAAATGTTGGCCACGCATATAAAACCACAACCTCACAAAACCTTAATAATGATATCTAGGTGAAGGTTAATTTAAAAAAGAGTATTTCTGAATTATTATTATGTATTTAAAGATATAAAACAAAAAAAATTATTTAAAATGGAAGTACTATTTTTTTTATTACTTTTTCATCACAATTACCCACGCCTTAAAAGTAAAGTTCCTTTACTTCGTCAAGAGGTGACCCATTGCCTTTTCAGATTAATTTCTTTCAATTATAAAATTAAGCATTTCTTCTGGATTTCTAATATCATCTGATCTACTATATTTTTGTTTACCTGAGAAGTGTTGAAACGATTTTGGTCTTGAGGAGGATTGCCTGCAGTGGATAATGATGATGGAAGTTCGTAAATATAATAAAGCCAAGGGCCTAAGGTTAGCCATGTGAGTTAAAGCGTTGGCTTTAACTCACATGGTAAACCTAGAGCGGTGAGTTCGATTCTCGCCTGGGCAAATAGGAATTTATTTAGTGACGAACTCATTAAATTAAATCCTTAGTCCTACCAGTGCTAGAAAAGGGTGGTAACCAATTAGCCATAGTTGTATAAAGTGGACGATAATAAATAAATAATAAAGCCAAACTTGTTTTTTTTTGTTTTTGAGAAATGGTTAAGTGTTGTATTGGCCGGAATAATAAAATAAAATAGTAATAATATAATAAAATTGAGATATTAGTCGATTTTTTCAATGCCGTCCTCGAAACGATTGTTTTTTCTTTTGTAAAAAATAGAAATATATCGTAACTCGTTTTAATGAGATTTAAACGATTTATATTGTTTTTTTTTTGCCAGAAAATATTAAACTTATGACATATTTAATTTCGAGAAAGGAGATAATCCAGTAATGCAAACATAATTTTAACATATGCCTAAATGTGTTTAGTAATAATCTATTTACTTAGAATAATATATTTACAATTTTAAACTTTCAACTTTAAGATGAGAAAACTGTCTGCCCAAAGTCAGAGACTGTAATGTCCTTCGGCGAATGCTCAAATAGCGGCCATGATGATATTTGAGGGGTCGATTTCGAAAAATAAAAAGTTCGTCAATCAGGGGCTGGGTAAGCTAAGCAGATTTCCTACATGGTTTTACGATAGATAAATCTACATATTGGTAACACAACACCACCATGAATATTATTTGAATAAATACCAAGAGTAATGAAAAATCATTCATTAAATTTTAATAACCTCCCAAACAAACAGGTCTGCTCAGAACTGAACAGATAGATAGAAATATTCTTCACCGAAAAGAAAAACAATTACTGAAATATATCAGAATGTATGATATTAATTTTATTGAAAACTATTTACTATATCTAATTCTGTAATTTATAATAACTTACTCAAATTTTAGTAGTCCAAGAACTTAAGATAATGGTGGGGGGAGGGGTCAACAGAACATATTTGCATGTATCTCGTATAATAAAGGTATCTTTATAACAAATTTAGTATTTAAGCGTCGAATAAAGGGATTTATTATATAACAGATTATTGTTTATGTGAATTGAGTAGGCGTGGGGATTCGCTGATGACTGAAAACGGAAGAATGCAAATATCAAAGTGAATATTAAAGATAGACAATAAATTTTGATAACAATAGCTATAGTAAATTTAATTCTCAATAAGATTGGTTTAATAAAATGTATCGAATCCAATGTGTAGTAACAGAGATATTTCGAATATTTGAAAATCCCCCCTCTAACCCCCCCTCCCAAATGTCCAAATTTCAGTCATTAACGAACTTTATCATTCTTTTTACATAAAGCGATTAAATATCGAGTTTAGTAAAGATCAAACAAAAATTGCGATCGCTGGAGCATTCACAGACAAATATATATATATATATATATATATATATATATATATATATATATATATATATATATATATTTATAAATATGTGTGTGTGCGTGTGTGTGTGTGTGTGTGTGTGTGTGTGTGTGTGTGTGTGTGTCTGTGTGTGTATAATTTTGAATGGAGCTCATTTTCGTCATCTCCTTTAAGTGATTTAAGTTAATTTAATACAATTGATTTCTGTATTGTTGGATTCCAGTTTTATTTCCTTTGATGTTTTTGATGGAATACTAGATTGTATTGATCCTTTCATTAAATTAATCTTAAAGTATTAGTTCCCTGTTTACATGTCTTGCCTTTATTTATTTTTTAATACATACTACCTTTCTGTTTTTATCTGTTGATTTTTGTTTAAAAAGAATGCAATGTGTTTTGTAATTTTTATGGATGGTTAATCCATTTAACAGAAAATCACAATAGCATGGGAAATTCTCTTTACGAATTATTCATTTTCTTGTTACATCTGGCCGTTCTTGAGAATCTATTTATATCCCAACTACTGACCATTTTACGCCAATGGACGATAGAGAAGATTTTAAATATAAATAAACCCTGAGTTGTGTGTGTGTGTGTGTGTCTGGGGTTGGGGGGCTTTTCTCTCCCCCTCCCCTCCTCCTCGCACACATGATGATTAATCTCTCCGTCCCTTCCCACTCGTCTGAGCCAGAGCACGGCTCTGGCAGAACTTTGTAATCTAAAATTAAGATAGATTGTCTCGTTTTGAATAGAATAACGCCCATTTTAAAACTTTGTGTAATTATTGAAAAGGACGAACTGTTGTTAAGCTTGAAAATTTAAACGTATGTCAAATCCATGAGTGAAATTCATTGAAAAATACTAAAAGACAAAGCATTCCAATGAAATATACAAACTCTAGTGAATGTTGATGAGCAATTTTATCATTGATCTATTTTATATTCATATCAGCATTCTTTTTTTAAATCGGACGAGGAGAAGAGCTTTCCAGATATCATAATTATTTAGAGTTGAATCGAAGGATATTAATAATTAATAATGCGTATAAAGTGCTTCAATTGATTCCTGTACTTTTTTCTATAATTAAAATATTAAAAAATTCAATTGTATTTTGCATTTCAGCCTTCTCTTAACCTCTATACTTAAACTTGCGATTGCTTTTTAAGAATATTATATAGCTAAAGACCATGTCTAGCTTAAATTTCGAATATAGATTCCCCACACCCACCTCTTAGTTCAGGGCAGCTATTTCAGGTCCTATATTATGATGCCGCTTATTTCTTTCTCTGACGAAATTATCAAGAGACATAAGGTAAATGCCCACCAGAATATCAGCATACATTTGAAAAATTCCCACAGATCGGTAAATGAGAAAACAAATCAAGCACTTAAAATAATTAAAAATTAGGCGGCAAAATACATGTTAAAAAGGGCTCAAGTTAGCCGTGTGAGTTAGGACGTTGGTCATAATCTCAATTGGTTAATCTAGACTCACGAGTTCTATTCTCACCTGGGCAATAGGAATTTGACTAGCTCATTAAAATTATGACATGGGTCCTTGCTAGAAAAGGGTGGCAACTAATAGGTTACCAGTTCCAATTAGTCTTAGTTACATAAAGTGGACGTTAATAAATAACAAACATATTAGAAAAAAAATGTTAAAGGCTTTGTAGAAGAAGATTATTTGCTTTCGTATAAATTCTAAATACAAGAATGGTTATCAAGTATGTCATTTAATATAAATTTAAAACTCGTCTTCTTTTCAGGAATCATTGATTAGGAGAGTCGTGGAACTCATAAACCGCGAGAAATAAAAATATTAGTTATGTTACCTTTAAAATGAACTTATAACGAATAACTGATGAAACTAACAAATATTTTTGATTTCACACACTACTAGCTGTAATAATAACTTTTAGTATATTACATTTCCCAGAAAAGGTTTGATCTGAGCACCATAGATGAAATTAGAAAAACTTCCTCACGTAGGGGCTGCAGATTTCCCACGTGAAGTAATACAATAGAAAAATCTCCATACGAGAGCCGAACAGTTTTGGAAACGGCCGAACTAGGTTTTAGCGGGAAACTCACTCGTCCGTTATCCGCCCATATTTAATAAAACTGCATATATCTCGGTTAATATTCAAGATAGGGAATAAATGTATAGGACAATATTTATAGTAAATTTAATTTTCAATAAGAGTAGTTCTATACAATTTTTTGATCTGACGATTGGTAACGGAGATATTTCGAATTTTCGAAAATTCCCCCTCTAAACCTCCCCTCCCACTAGTCCGATTCCAGCAATTAACGAACTTGATCTTTCTTTTTATATAAAACGATTATATATCAATTTTGGTAACGATAAAAAAAAATTTAGTAAGAGACAAATATATATATATATATATATATATATATATATATATATATATATATATATATATATATATATATATATATATATATATATAAAATTTTAAACGCACCTCATTTTCGTCATCTCCTGGGTAGGATCGATGGACATTTGAAGAAATTTTTCAAAAATCGTGTCGTGTGATTTAATAGCTGAGCTAAAAAACTCCATCGACTTAATCCTTGACTGTCCTACCAATTTCCATGACTTGACAGCTCAAAATCATTTCGTAGTCCAAAGTATTATTTCAGATCAGCTAATTGTATCTTTCCCTGCAATAAAATTAACGCTAATGACTTCAGGGTAAAATGTGCTTTTAACAACTTTCATTTGCATTAACCGCATTAAATAAGAAACATATTATATTGTAATTAAATATAGAAGTTTAATCCTTTGTGAGACAATTATTCCTTACATTTCCTTTTTAGGTTCGAGTTAGATTGTGTTTAATGAGATAAAAGCCGCATTACTTTAATTAATTAAAATATACCATTCCCTTTCTCAGTGGAAATTGTTGCTATGAGCCGTTGCAGTTCGATTCAAAGCTCTCGGCAAGCTGGAGCCCACTCTTTAAGTGGCCAGCTGGATGAAGCTGAAATATTAAAAATGCCCTTGAAAGGATCTAGAAACTACTTCATTCTTTAATAGAAGCCCAGCTTTAAAAGTTTAAAATATTCCATTACCCTCGAAATAAAATGAAGTCCTATTAGTTAGCGAGTTTAAACCCAGTTTTAAATTTACTTCATGAATTAATCAATTAGCAAAATTTGTCTAATGGTCTTCTAATTCTTACGGAATTCTTTTTTTTTTAACCCTCTCACTGAAGAGATTTATTTATTTTTTTAAACTACAATATACATTTGACTTATTACTTTGCCCTTATTTAGATGATTGTATAATTGCTTCTCAGGCTGATGTCGTCAAATCTCAGTAATAAAATTTACTATTGGAAACGGATATGAAATTGGTTCAACACTGCGAAAAATTTTAAATAGATCCCCCACGTGCTTAGTGTATCATGCACACATATTAGCAAATATCCTCTTGAAGAGTAGGTTAGCAAAGCATTTCCAAAGATCAGGATCTAGGTAACTTTTAATTTTAACGGCCTTAAATGTCAAATACACTGCTTGTTCATATTTTTGATCATGTATATGTCTGTGTATGCATACAAAATGTTAAAAGTTGAGTATGTATATGCACATACATTCACTTTTGTGTGTATATGAGTCCGATGTGAACTTCCCGAAATGTATTTTTCACAGCGATACTGTGAAAGGAGTAGAATATTTTCTGTTTATTATAAACATACCTTAACATTATGTCGTAATCCGCTCTTTATAATTGATGCATATTGAAGAAGATAATTCGAATTTTGTTCTTTGACGACTTTTACATACCATGTGCTTGTTTGAAAATGTAGAATTACATGTGTTTTCAATAGGTATAGATCGACATTAAAGAAATTCTATCTATAGTTGATATTAAACTATATCGCTGAATACGTATCTAGTAATTCCGAGTGATTGTAATCAAACTCAGTGTGATGTGGACACCAGTATAACTTTCTAGTACTCCTATTTAATCTTTATATATATAATTCTACTGTACGTGTGTATGTCACTGAGCTCCTAAACGGCTGGACCGATTTGAATGCATTTTTTTATACGTTTGGGAGTCGCCTGGAGCGTCAGAAATCAGCCCGGCAGATGGAGCAGGAGTGGGGGGTCATAAGGGATGCCTAAAATTAAAAATAGCGATATTTCGTTTCCTATTGGTTTTCATCAAATATGCACAGGACAAAAGTTGTTTATATTGTTATTTAGAGTAATTTTTGTTATATTAACTTTTGTCGTATAATAAAGTATAAACGAGATATACACTAAAAAATTAAAGTGGGAGCCAACAATTTTCTTGGGCACTAACGATTGAAACGAACTTAACAAAATTCTATAAGTAAATTAGCATTTATTCTTCCATGATTATAAGATATATTAATTTTTTTTAGGTTCGAGCGGTAGGTGGGTTTATAAGGGAGGCCTGAATAAAAAATTCGCGATATTTCATTTTCTATTTGTTTTTAGGCAAACGTGCTCATAACAAAAGTTGTTTTTTGTGTTAATAAAAGTAGTTTTTTTTTTAAACGTAATATTATTAAATTTAATATCCTAATCGCTTGAAATATTGTACAGGACAACGTCTGTCGGGTCCGCTAGTTAAATATAAAATATATTGTACTCCACTACATTAAAAATCATTTTGGGGCTCAGGTTAGCCAAGAGAGTTAAAGCGTTGCTTTTACGTGGCGATACTAATCCTAGAGTGGCGAGTTCGATTCCCGCCTGGGCATGGGAATTTATTTAATGGCGGAATTCATTAAATAAAATCCGTAGTGCCTCCCTGGCTAGAAAAGGGTGGTAACCTGTAGATAACCCGTCCCACTTAGCCTTAGTTGCAAAAAGTGGATGCTAATAAATAATTTTAAAAAAATCATTTCATTTAAAAGACATAAACAATATCTCCAGTCCAATGTATCTGATCATAAAATGCCATAGAATAAAACTATGATAAACAAAAACATCCTATTCAATTTTTTTCTCCCCTAATAGGTACGGAGAAAATTGCAATTTTTTATTTTATACTCTCCTTAATCCTGTCCCCCCCCCCCCTATTTCCTTAGTCGATTTCGATCAAAAGAAGGGGTGCACAACATGATAGAGTAGCCCTAAACAAGAAATGTTTACGTTCCAAGACTAGTCGTTTTTGAGTTATGAGAGATACGTACGTTCATATATACAGAAATCACGCCTAAAATAGTCGTAATGGGCCCAGGGAGGGTCAAAACGGATAATTCCATTGAAATGGGAAAAAACGAAATTTTTCGAAAGGGGAATGATAAGTTGTTCACTTACCACTAAAATATTGCTAGGAAGAGAAAAATGAACATTAATCATAGTGAATTGTAAAAGCTCTTTGCCTTCTAATTGTTCGGAATGGGCTTAGATCAGTGATAATTCAATTACCACTTGCACTTTAAGGCCAGACTGTGACTTGAATAAAGAAATGCCTGCTCTAAAATAGGATTTACCGTCATTTCGTGTTTGGCGTTCTCCTAGAGTGATCATTAAAGAGTCTGGCGGTCCATTATTATCATTATGGAACATCGAAGATGATGTTTTCTTGTTGGTTTAAAGTTGCTCTACACTGTCTGACGCTGTTGCTAATCATCTTCTGGAAATGTCAAGCAAATCTGAGTGTAAATGCTTCATTGTGAGTGTGTAGATGCACTGTGTTAGACTAAAATATTTAATTTTAATGTTTTGTAGTTCAGAAAAATTTATTTGTTTCCATTAATATTTCTTAGATAAGATTTATTTTAATATAAAAGTGAAGTTAAAATCAAAAATTTACTGATGTGTGTGTATTGCCTATTCATCAGTAGTGAATATCAAGATTTTTTTATAAATTAATAAGTGAGGCTCACGTTGGCCATGTGAGTTAAGGCGTTCGTCTTAATCTCACTTGGAAAACCTGGAGTCGTGATTTCGTTTCTTAACTGGGCAATAGGAATTTATTTAGTGATGAGCTCAATAAATAAAATCATTAGTCCCACCCAGGCTAGAAGGGGGTGGTAACTAACAGATAACACATCCCATTTAGCCTTTGTAGCAAGTAGTGGAAGTTAAGAAATATAAGAAAGAAAAAAGAAAGTCTTGGGTTAACATAAAATTAACATCCATTTTTGAGGTATTGGAATTATTAACTCAGGTAAGAAAAGAAAGGGCTTCCTTCACAGTTGTTAATTCTATGCGACAGAGCGCTTTCAGAGCATACGCTATACGCTCCATCATCAGTGCCCTCCTGGCAAATATTTACCAATAAAAACGTCGTATAAGATGTCACTTAATTACAAAAATAAAAAAAAATTCATGTACATATTAAAGGTCAAAAATTAGAGTTAGAACATAAAACTTTAAGAATACAAATTACTATCCAAGTGAATGTATATGAAGAAAAATATTTATACAGATTAAAATTAAAAGCTAACCAGTAGAATACACACAAAAGTGCAATAGATGTTCAAAATAAATAAATGAAAAAAATGAATATTTACAGTTAAAAAGTATAAAATACGATAAATAGTAAAAACCCAATAGTCAAATTAACATTAAAAAACCAAACAACCAAAAGTGATGGAACACAAACTGGAGGAGCTACAGTGAGCGATACATAAAAAAACGTATAAAGAAGAAAAATAGAGAAGCCAGTCAATGAAGTCATTATACTTTTTAACTTTAAATATTCATTTTTTTATCATTTATTTATTTTGAATATTTATTGGAATTTTGTATATTCTTAGCCTTCAATATGTATATCAATTTATTATTTTTTAATTTAATGACATCTTACGCGACGTTTTAAAGGTAAATGTTTGCCAGCAAGGCACTGATGATGGAGCCTATGTTCTGAAAGCGCTCTGTCGCAAATGACTAAACAACTGTGAAGGAACGAGGCCTTTCTTTTCTTACCCGAGGTAAAATTAACACTTGGACAGAGCTGAGCCATTTAAATATCCCCCACTAATATCCAAGAACAAGATCAAATTGTAAGAAGACAGAAAAAACAGCTTGGCCTTAGGGAAAAAAAAGTCCGTCACGCAGGGGCTGCGTAAACTAAGCAGATTTCCCACGTGAAATTTTACAGTAGAGAAATCTGCCTACTAATAATGGTAGTAGTAAGGAATCTCTGCCCGCCTCACACTGGAATGAAAATCAATTACTGAAATATATCAGAATATAACATATCAATTTTATTGAGAACTATTTACTATATCTAGTACTGCAATTAATAATGAATTATTGTTACCACAATCAATCAAATTTTAGTAGTCCAAAACCTTAAGACGGAGTGGGTCACCAGGACATATTTGCATGTATCTCGTATAATAAAGGTATCTTAAATACAAGTTTTAGTATTTAAACTTCGAATAATGTGTTTTATCATATAGCAGAGTATTGTTTGTGTAACATGAGTAGAACTGGCGGTTTGCTGATGGCTGAAAACTGAAAAATGCAAATATATCGGTTAATATTCAAGATAGTGAATAAATGTATATAACAATATTTATAGTAAATTTGCAATAAGATTGGTTATATACTATTTTTCAATCTGACCTATGGTAACGGAGATATTTCGAATTTTTGAAAATCCTCCCCTTTAAACCCCCCTCCCCCTTGCTCGATTTCAGCCATTAACGAACTTGATCTTTCTTTGTACATAAAACCACTAAATATCGAGTTTGGTAACGATTAAACAACAATTTGCAACCGCTAGAGCGGTATCAGAAAAATATATATACAGTTTTGAACGGACCTCATTTTCGTCATCTCCTGGATAGGATCGATGGACATTTGAAGTCAAATTTCGAAAATCGCGTCATGAGTACGACCTCAATAGCTGATTTTCCTTAAGGGAAATCTGCTAAAAAGAAACCATATGAGCAATAATTAAGGAAACAGATGTGAATCAGTGTCAATTATTAAGAAGTGAATAAAGAAGTTAGTTGTATGGAGAACCCATTATTATTGGCAATAGTGAAGCCTTTTTTTAGTTTAATCAGAGCATAAAATTTGAGTAATTTAGTATAAAATCTACTAGGGCATTCTCGTAAACATTTTCCACTTTAATTCATTATTAGTAGAATCTGAGCAAAAGAAAACAAAGACAATAGATTGTTATTAATGACACTGTAATGTGATATTACTGTCATTAATGTAATATTGCTGTTGTTACTACTAATGCAATGCTGATGTTTTGTTCCTAAAATAGAATTATTTTCCCATTAAAAAGCACACATGACGTCGTGAGTTGCTGGAGGAACATCCCTGCCCGAAGCTTACCCAAAGAACCGTCGCCCACCTAACAACTGTTATGAAACTCTCGTCTACACTACACGATATAATATGAATATCTGATTATAACAAACCCACCCTATTCCTATCTAATTGCACTCTCTATGGGTTTGTTTTTATAATGAAATACCACATTATTTCAGAAAAAAAACTTGGAATTAAAAAATTATTGGTTTATATTATGTTTAACCATGTTATGCTATTACGTGGGTAAATACATATAGCCTCATATTCGGTTTCCAAAAATATTATTGAACACACTATGCAAAACTATTGAAAATACATCGCAGTTACAGAACGTTCAGTCAAATTTTGTCAGTGTTTTAATTTCGAAAAGATAAAGAAAAAGCTCGTCACGCAGGGACTGCGTTAACTAAGCAGATTTCCCACGGGCGTTGCTTATTTGCATTTATCCCAAAACTTAATAGTTCAATGAGAACAACATTTGGTATTTACGCTTCAAATAAAGTGCTTCATAACATAATAGCATATTGTTAATATGTGATGAGTAGGAGTGGGGGTTTACTGAGGGCCGAAAACAAATGAAAATATCTCGGTTAATAATCAAGATAACGAAAAAGTGTACAAAACATTTATAGACAATTGCATTTGCAATAAGATTGGTTCTATACAGTTTTTCGATTAGACGCATAATAAAGGAGATATTAAGAATTTTCGAAATCCTTCCCCTCTAAACCCTCGCCCCTCCCCCTTGTCCGTTAACAACGAACTTGATCTTTCTTTTTACATAAAACGATTATATGTTAAGTTTGGTAACGATAAGACAAAAATTGTGATTGCTAGAGCGGTAACAGACAAATATATCTATAGATACATCTATCTATCTATCTATCTATATATATATATATATACTAGCTCAAATACCCGGCTTCGCCCGGGAATTCATTTGAGGCTGAATGGTGATGGTATTTTTTTTGGCAAGGCTTTATTTTGCAAACTATTTTGACATTTACCCATCCCAGTTTTAAGGGTTTATACCCGTTGTTGGCATTTTTTAATACTAAAATTAATTTTTTATGTAAGACTTCACTGTTCAAACCATAATCATGGGTAGCATTTATTACAATTAAATATCATCTATAATGAACATATTTCCTTTCAAAAGCCAATCCGTGCTCACATAGTATAGGCAAAGTTTTGCACGTAAGATTATATTTGTAATAGTGAATCTCACTGGAAATCGCTTCACTGGTCCCGGTCTTCTTCCGCTCCCGCATGAGACTTCTCAACATTCTTCTACTTTATATTATTGATGCAAAACATTATTTTATAATTTATCTACCGGATGGAATTAAATAATAGTGGTACCCTGAAATCATATGAGTTTAAACGCATATTGTTTTTTGTCATAATGACATTACCATTAACGTTCAATTGTTATTATATTAGATATTTGTTTCAATAACTTCAAGGTACATTATAGAAATTAAATAATGGAAATGCTCTTATAGTTTATATTTCTATTGGAAATAAATAACAAAGTTATTTTCTAGGAAAAATAAATAAATGAGGAGGGGATGACGAAGATTTAATAACCTCACTAATCCGAATCATACTTTGAACTATCATATAAGACGAAAACATAACATCATTTCTGTCATAATATTCATTTATTAAACCCCTTAAATAAGTACTAATATAATTATTGATTCCCGTTTAGCGTATATCCCGCGTTTACTTCATTTAACGACAAAAGTGAATGCACACAAAAGTTACTCTAAATAACAAAGTAAACAACTTTTGTTATGTGCACGTTTGCCGAAAAACAAATAGAAAATAAAAAAGCGAGTTTTTCATTTCAGCCTCTCTTATAATCCCCACTCCCCTTTGAACCTAAAATTTTTAATATAGCTTATAACCATGGAACAATTAATGCTTATTCACATACCGGGTTTTGCTAAGTTCGTTTCAATCGTTAGTGCCCAACAAAATTGTTGGATACCGCTTTAGATTTTAGTGTATATCTCGTTTATACTTTTCTATACGACAAAAGTGTATATGACAAAAGTTTCTCTAAATAACAAAATAAACAACTTTTGTTATGTTCATATTTGCCAAAACCCCAATAGGAAACGAAATATCACTATTTTTAATTTCAGGCCTCCCTTATAACCCCCACTCCTGCCCGTTCCTAGAAATGTTAGTATGGCTTATTATAAGGAAGACGTTAGTGCTAACTCACGTACCGAGTTTGGTTTAGTTCGGTTGAGTCTTTTGTGCCAAATAAAATTGTTGACTTCTGCTATCACTTTTTGGCGTATAACTCATTTATGCTTCCGTATACGGCAAACGTGCATATAACAAAAGTTACTCTAAATAACAAAATAAATAACTTTTGTTATGTGCATATTTGCTGAAAAAGCAATAGGAAACGAAATATCGCTATTTTTAATTTCAGGCCTCCCTTATAACCCCCACTCCTGTTCGTCTCAGAGAATATTAACATAGCCTAAAGTCTAAGTTGGGTTAGTAGTAATATACATACCAAGTTTCATAAAATCGGTTCAGCCGTTTATGCGTGAAAAGGTAACAAACAAACAAACAAACAAACAAACAAACATACACGAAAGAAACAAAATGCAGATATGGTGTCTATGACATGTGAAACGAAAAGTTATCGTGAAATTTCGCGAAAAAAATCAATGTACAGACAGAGGTTACAATTTTATATATATATATATATATATATATATATATATATATATATATATATATTTATAAAATTGTAACCTCTGTCTGTACATTGATTTTTTTTGCGAAATTTCACGATAACTTTTCGTTTCACATGTCATAGACACCATAACTGCATTTTGTTTCTTTCGTGTATGTTTGTTTGTTTGTTTGTTACCTTTTCACGCATAAACGGCTGAACCGAATTTTATGATACTTGGTATGTATATTACTACTAGTCCAACTTAGACTTTAGGATATTTTAATATTCTCTGAGACGAACAGGAGTGGGGGTTATAAGGGAGGCCTGAAATTAAAAATAGCGATATTTCGTTTCCTATTGCTTTTTCAGCAAATATGCACATAACAAAAGTTATTTATTTTGTTATTTAGAGTAACTTTTGTTATATGCACGTTTGCCGTATACGGAAGCATAAATGAGTTATACGCTATAAACTAAAGCGGGAGTCCACAATTTTATTTGGCACTAAAGACTCAACCGAATTAAACCAAACTCGGTATGTGAATTAGTACTAACGCCTTCATTATAATAAGCTATACTAACATTTCTAGGGACGGGCAGGAGTGGGGGCTATAAGGAAGGCCTGAAATTAATAATAGTAGTATTTCGTTTCCTATTGCATTTTCGGCAAATATGCACATAACAAAAGTTGTTTATTTTGTTATTTAGAGAAACTTATTTTTATATACACTATCATTGTATACTGAAGTATAAAGGCGTTATACGCTAAAAATTATAGCGGGAGACAACAATTTTATTTGGCACAAAAGACTCAACCAAACTAAATAAAACACTCCGTATGTGTATTAGCACTAACGTCTTCCTTATAATAAGCCATACTAACATTTCTAGAGACGGGCAGGAGTGGGGGTTATAAGGGAGGCCTGAAATTAATAATAATGATTTCCTATTGCCTTTTCAGCAAATATGCACATAACAAAAGTTGTTTAATTCGTTATTTAGAGTAACTTTTAAACGTGATATACACTAAAATCTATAACGGGAGCCAACAATTTTGTTGGGCACTAACGATTGAACCGAACTTAGCAAAACTCGGTATGCCAATTAGCATTAAATCTTCCATGATTATAAGCTATATTTAAAATTTTAGGTCCAAACGGGAGTGGGGATTATAAAAGAGGCTGAAAAGCGAGAAGTCTAATGCGGGAGCGGAAGATGACGGGAGCCTTACAAGTTAATTGAGTTTACTTATTTCCCGTCTGGCATTGCTGGAAGTGATTTCCAGTGAGATTCACTATTACGAATATAATCTCAAGTATAAAACTTTGCCTGAACTATTTGAGCTCGGGTAGGCTTTTGAAAGAAAATATGTTCATTATGGATGATATTTAATTGTAATAGATGCTACCCATGATTATGGTTTGAATTATTGAAAAACGGTGAGTCATAAAGTGTAGAAAGATAAATTAGGAACACATTTTCATTTATCCTTCCAAACTAAAATTTCTATTCTATTAATCCCCAAAAGTTACCCTTCAGGGTTGGCTATTTCCGAAAATCATTATGACGTGGAGGGAAGTGTAATTGTACACATTGAAGTCTTACTATCAAAATACCATCATTAGTCAGTCAACAATAATTTCCGGGCATCGCCGGGTATCTGAGCTAGTATATATATATATATATATATATATATATATATATATATGTGTGTGTGTGTGTGTGTGTGTGTGGTATTAGCACAATCCGTTTTATAAATATTATTGAAACTTTGACTTTATTTTAATCTGACTCAATGTGTTCCCAATTCTACTTTGATAACAATATTTATTAGCATATTTCCATTGGAGGAAATCAGCAATTGAATTCGTACTCATGACGCGATTTTCGAAACATTTTCCTCAAATGTCCATCAATCCAACATAGTAGATGACAAAAATGATGTCCGCTCAAAATTGTATGTATTTATGTATGTATATATATATATAAATATATATATATATATATATATATATATATACACATATAGTACATACTCGTCTATTACCGTTCAAGCGGTCGCAATTCATATTTGATCTCTACCAAACTCGATATATAAGCCTATCATACAAAACTAAAGATCGAGTTCGTTAATGGCTGGAATCGACCCAGTGATAAGGAGGGGGGGATTTAGAGGGGGGAATTTCGGAAATTCAAATTATCTCCGTTATTATACGTCTCATCGAATACATGTATAAACCAATCTTATTGCAAATTAATTGTTCTATAAATGTCGTTATATGATTGTTTTCCACTCTCTTGATTATTAACCAAGATATTTGCATTTTTTTGTATTCGGCCCTTAGTAACCCCCTTCTCCTACTCATATCATATTAAGAATAAGATGTTATATTATGAAGCACTTTTTTTGATGCTTAAATACCAAATATTCTTTTCATTGAAGTTTTACATTTTGAGATAAATGCAAATACTTGGGAAATCTGCTTAGTTTACGCAGACCACGCTTGACAGACTTATATTTAAGATACCATTACAAATGATATAAATACGCTGTTCTAGTTTTTTTGACAAAGGATAAATATCTATCAGGATTGAATTTGGTTATAATATCATATGCCTGTTACCTATCAAATCTTGATTAAAACTGGTTTCACCGCAAATATTCTCTTCTATGATTCCTAACATTTTAATGGTCACTCCAACTAAAGGAAAAATACATTTTTGACTTAATAAATTTTCATTTTTCCTCGTAAAAACACACCATCCAAAAATGTTCACCTTCTTCTATTTATATAGGAATGTGCTTTCCTAATCTTCGGTATAATTGAATTTGAATTTCCACTCTGCCTGTACTGACTTCCTCAACGAAACTAACATATTCTCCTTTACGTAAGCTCCCTAACTAGAATGTTATGCTTGTCTTATTCATTGTAATCTAATCAATGAAACATTTAATTAGTTTAGTTCATATTTTAATAAGGTTTAACGTTCATTCTACTTGTTAATTAAAACTACATTAATGCTACTGATAAATTAATTAATGTCGAAATCCTTCAATGGAATTCCTTTAGCAGCAAAATGAGAATAATGTATTTAATTGCCCTTTGAAATCTCCCGATAAAGGATGCAATCAAGTAACTATTTTCCTGGTCATTGGATCGATTCTCAGTATGTTCAATGCCGCCCTAGTACAATTAGTCATATTGTTTTTTTAATATTTGTTAAATCAAATATTTTTTGAACCACGTAAACAGAGTATATAAATAGGTGGCAGCGTTTTATACCCGCAAATGGGACGAGGACAAATCTATTCAAGAGACGTTTTATCTTGACAAAGGCGGAAAAGTGGTGGGTTCCAGTGGATCAAGGGAGAGGCCACGAGCAATTTCCTCCAGGAAATAGACGAATTGCCATCTTCCCAGGCATCACTTCCCTTCTAAAGAAGGCCATCAAATGTAACTCAACGTTCCAAGGGAAACCTATCTCGAAAATCCTGTTTTCAGGATAATAACCCGACAGTTTGCGATAAATAAATATCGTTTGGAAAATCAGACAATGCTCGATTTTTATTTCAAAAATAAGTATCCAACAACCTGTGTAGGGAAGTTCTGAATGTTATATTCACACCTACCATTGAAAATTATTTGTTGGCCACCAACAAAACCTGTTTTGTTTCCCAGGCATTATATTTCATTTTTTAACAGATTTCCGTTAAGTCAGATCAACTACTATAGATCTATTCATGACGCTATTTTTGAAACATTTCTTCATATCTCTATCGACGAAATATGTAGTCCGCGTGTGTGTATATATATATATATTATTATTATTTTTATTTGTTTCCTTCCTATAGTAACCCTATAAGAAGGCCGTTTATTTGTTTCTGCATGTCCCATGCAAGTTAGCATATCACATGCATTTGTACTGTGTTACAATTAATTTATACATAAATTATTTCAAAAGTATGACATATATATATATATATATATATATATATATATATATATATATAAAGAATTAACATTAAAAACGTTAAAAGTAAAGTAAAAACATATAGGGAGAAGATTATTTGCCTTAAAAAGAAAAAGAGAAAAGAAATAATGAATATCCATAAATATTTTAAGTATTGTAGTTGTATCAGCTATAATAAGTATTCAACCGATTAATTGCATCAAAAGCATGTTCTGCAAATATTTTAAAAGCATTATTATATTTTAAAAATAACTTGTCTTCTTCTATTGGAAATTTGCCATTTTTTGTTCAATGTCTTGTTTTAGGGGTTGAGTAATCACAGGGGCAAGTATTGTTGTCTTTTATGTTAAATCGTTGGTAGTAAGAATTTAGTAAACCATGTCCTGTTACTAATTGTGTAATGAAAAAGTCTGTCTGTATGTATTTGCTGTTGAAATATGTGTTAATGTTTGGAATGAAAAATGTTAAATGTTGTCCTTTATTAGTTACAGTCCATTGTTGTTTCCACTTTTCAGTTAGATGAGCTTTTAACATATCTTTTACGTGGGCTTTGGAGAATATATATATATGTATATATATATTGTTAGTCACTTATTGCTAAAATTTTATCAGTAAAAATGTTATGTTGCAATTCTCTAGCGGACTGTATTTAGAACTGGATATAATTCGCAAACAAATGATCTTTTTAAAAAAGAAATAATAATATAAAATGAAATAAAAGGCTTCGACCGCTGGATCCATCGTAGTGGCAATCATATATATATATATATATATATATATATATATATATATATATATATATATATATATACTTTTTTCTGAATCTTGAATATTAACTGAGATATTTGCATTTTCGACGCTTCTACTCGCCACATTCTATTAATAAGCTGAATATATAATAAACTTTTTATTCCAAGGCTAAAGGCTAAATAACAAATGTCGTTTTCATTGTATTATTACTATGTTACATTTATTCAAGTATGTGCGATGTGCCGCCATCATTCGAAGGTTTATGTTCGAAACCACATATTTAACCATTTCATACAAAAAACATACTCGCTAATGCCTGAAATCGGGCCATGGGAATGGGGAAGGGTTCTAGAGGGAAGTAAACTCAAAGATGCATAATATCTCAGTTATGTTTAATCGGAAAACTTGAATATATAAACAATCTTGTTGGAAATTTAATTTTTTTAAATGTTCCACTATGCGTTTTAGCAGATTAACGGAAAATCAGCTACTCATGAGGCGATTTTCAAATGTCCATCTGTCCTACCTAGTAGATGACGAAAATGAGGTCCGTTCAAAATTGTGTGTGTGTGTGTGTGTGTGTGTGTGTCTATATATATATATATATATATATATATATATATATATATATCTGTTACGGCTCTAGAGGTCACAATTTTTGTTTTATCGTTCCCAAACTCGACATATATTCGTTTCATATAAAAAGAAAGATCAAGTTCGTTAACGGCTGAAATCGGAACAGGGGGAGGGGGGGGTTTAGACGGGGAGAATTTCGAAAATTCTTAATAATATCTCCGGTATTGTGCGTTGGATCGAAAAAGTGTATTGAGCCAATCTTATTGTAAATGTAATGTTCTATAAATGCTGTTATGTACATTTTTTCAATATCTTGATTATTAACCAAGGTATTTGCATCTTTTAGTTTTTGGTCTTTTGTAAACCCCCACTCCTTCTCATCTCATATTAACAATATGCTATTATATTATGAAACACTTTATTTGAAGCCTAGATATTGGTCTCATTGGACTTTTACGTTTTGAGATAAATGAAAATACGTAACGCGCGAGGGAAATCTGCTTAGTTAACGCAGCCCCCAGCTTGAAGGACTTTTGTATGTATCTTGTACAGTAAAGTGCATGTAAATATTTAATGAAAAATTCTATTTTTTTCAGTATTCAGTTGTAAAATCCCTGCTCTACCCAACAGATTTTCACTACGAGTAACTGAGTCACTAAAAACCTCTTACACAGACAGCTTCTATTTCGATTTCTGTTTTATTGGCTTCTTACTACGGTAGTAAAAGAGGATAGATGAGGAGTTGAAATCATAAACCGCGGAAAATCCTTTAGTTTACGCAGCCCCTGCGTGACGGACTTTTTAATAGGTATGACGGGTATCATTGGAGTTTTTCAACATTGATAGAATATCCCAGGCTTATTATCCAGACTAAGTTCTTAATCCTGGGAGTTGGACAGTCAATATGTTTTAATTCTCCTTTTGCCCCAGAGCAGAAGTACTCTCATATTTTATTTTATAGAAACCGCGTTTTACTATCTTCCAAACAAGATCACATTTCTAATAGCCATTATTGTATATAACGAAACTTCAGAAATAAATTATGTACTCCAGTTAAAAATGAGTTATAATCAGGCACGTGTTTTGCAACCTCAAAGCAAGTCTACACAGAGGAAGCAAAAATATCTCTGACGTGTTCTAGCTGAAGGACTTAATGCCGTATATGAAATTACTGAGCCAAATGTAACTAGAATAGTACTAAAGGGATTATGTACGCCCGCTTAAACTGTTACAATAGTAGATTAATTTATTGGTGCGCAAAGGCAGGAATTCATAATTATAATTCAAATCCTATTTTAGAATCTAATCTTAAATCCAGCATATGTGTAGAGTATTAAGGGATTAACTTTTTTATGAAGCTAGAAAAAAGAATTAGGAATCCGTTTATAGAGCGCTGTCAACAAATATGGCCAACAAAATGGTTATAGAATAAACCAAGTCAATTACTCCTATAAATGTTGTTTTATGCATATTTTCTGTATCATGAATATTAACCGGCATACTTGGATTTTACAGTTTTCGGATTTCAGTAAACCCCCACGAGTGCTTTTGTCATATTAATAATAAGCTGTTTTATCATGAACCAAGTCACTATAAGGTTAAATACTAAATAGTGTTTACATTGAACTTTAACTTTGTGAGATATATGCAAATACGTTATGTTGGCCCCCCTTTTTTTTTCTTAGATTTCTAAAATGTGAGTGATTAAGATAAAAATTATTCTGATTCATTATAAATTACAGCACAAGCTATAGTAAATAGTTTTCAATAAAATTAATATGTTATATTCTGATATATTTTATTAATTTTTTTTCTTTTTCGTCTAGAATATTTCTATCTATCTATTCAGCTCTGCAAGGTTGGCCGACTTGTTTGTTTACCATTCAGACGCTTTCCGTTGTAGAGATTATTACATTGTAAATTGTAACGTTTGTATTTATTCACTTAATATTCACGGTGGTGTTACCAGTATGTAAATTTATCTATTGTAAACTTTCACGTAGCAAATCTGCTTGACGGACTTTTTAATTATGGACTAGGAAAATCAAATTTATTGAATCATTCACTTTTTAATATAATTACTAACATAATGAATTATGAAATGAAGGTAGTATAATATAATTAATAGTAACTTTAAAAGACAAATCCTCTCAATCTGAACTGCAGGAATCCCAGTTAATGATACGTACCCGATTCATACCATCATATAGGAACTCTTTTTTGAAAGTAAAAACCTAAAAAACAAATCATTGATAATACCAATTAAGAATGTGGTGAGTAATGGAATAAGCCGAACAGAGGTAAGGAAGTCGATCTGTTGACCTCAGGGACGTTGCCTCAATGACTGAATTTAATTAAGGAACTGGAATGTTAAAACGTACAACTCTCCGTAACATTTCAGTCATTAGCTAAGATACTGCGGCGTTTTAATTTTTACCCCTTTTTTGGTATTTTTTTAAAAATTTAATTGGATCTCCTCCAATTTGGTACTAAGTAATTTTATTTGTTGTTACTGTTTTATTATATTTATTATCGCGAATTTATTTCGCTTTTCAACTGGCTTTCATTGCAAAAACAGTATAAACCTCTCTAGATCACAGTGACTTTTCGTAGAGCGTTGCTAAACTATAACGTGCCTATGCAAACAAGTCTCACCCTGACTTATACGTGTTTTAGTGTCTCTAATCACCTTTTAGCAGATTTTAGCCGGGAAATCAGCTATTGAGGTCCTATTCATGACACGATTTTCAAATATTTTCTTCAAATGTCCATCGATCCTAAACAGACGACAGATGACGAAAATGAGGTTCGTAAAATTGTATATATATATATATATATATATATATATATATATATATATACTAGCTAAGGTACCCGGCGATGCCCGGGAAATCATTGCTGACTGACTAATGATTGTATTTTTATAGCAAGACTTCAATGTGTACAATTTCACTTCCCTCCACGATGTATTGTTTTTTTCAAAACAGCCAATCCTAAAGTGAACTTTCAGAGTTAATAGAATAGAAATTTTAGTTTTGAAGAATATATGAAAATGGGTTCCTAATTTATCCCTCACGACTTTTTGACTCACGGTTTTGAATAATTCAAACCATAATCATGGGTAGCATTTATCACAATTAAATATCTTCTATAATGAACATATTTCCTGCCAAAAATCAAACCAAGCACATATAGTTTTAGCATAGTTTTATACATAAGATTATTTTCGTATTAGTAAGCCTCAGTGGAAATCACTTCCCGTCGTTCCACAGGAAATAACTAAACTCAATTACCTCCCGTCCATTTCCGCTCTCGCAGGAGCGTTATCATCGTTGTTTTCCTTAGAATATTGCTTCAGAATATTATTTTAATAATTTATCTCCCTGATGGAACTAAATAATAGATCCCTAAACATAATTTCATTTATGTTCAAAAAGCTAAATGAGGGGAAGAGAGCCCCCCTGCAACCTAGTAATACTTTAAACATTCATATCGAGTATATATTAAATACCAGAAATGCTCTTATAGTTTATATTCTATTAGAAATAAATAACAAAGTTATAGGGAAAATAAATAAATAAATGAGGAGGCGACGGAGATTTATAAGCTCGCTAATCCGAATCATACTTGCAACTATCATATAAGACTAAAACATAACATCTTTTGTTATAATATGCATTTATTAAAAACACTTAAATAAGCACTAATAAAATTATTGAGTCCCGCTATGGATTTAGCGTATATGCCGTGTTAACTTCATTTACGGCAAAAGTGAATACAACAAAAGTTACTTTAAATAACGAAAGTAAACAACTTTTGCTATGTGCACGTTAGCCGAAAAAAAATAGAAAATGAAAATTGCGAATTTTTATCTCAGGCCTGTCTTATAACCCCCACTCCCGTTTGAACCTAAACATTTTAATGTAGCTTATAATCATGGAAGAATTAATGCTAATTCGCATACCAAGTTTTGTTAAATTCGGTTCAATCGTTTGTGCTCAACAAAATTGTTGGCTTCCGCTTTAGTTTTTAACGCATATCTCGTTTATGTTATACAGAAAAAGTGAATATAACCAAAGTTACTTTAAATAACAAAATAAACAACTTTTGTCATGTGCATATTTGCAGAAAAACCAGTAGAAAAAGAAATATCGCTATTTTTAATTTCAGGCCTCCCTTATAACCCCCACTCCTACCCGTCCCTAGAAATATTGGTATGGCTTATGATAATTAAGGTGTCAGAGATAATACACATACCGAGTTTTATTTAGTTC
Source organism: Riptortus pedestris (assembly GCA_019009955.1). Lineage (NCBI taxonomy): Eukaryota > Metazoa > Arthropoda > Insecta > Hemiptera > Alydidae > Riptortus > Riptortus pedestris. The sequence goes on from CM032233.1 coordinate 24,075,792, forward strand.
GGTGGACTCTTTTGTGCCAAATAATATTCTTGACACCCGCAATAATTTTTAGCGTATAACGCCTTTATAATTCGGTATTCGACGATAGTGTATATAACAAAAGTTTCTCTAAATAACAAAATAAACAACTTTTTTTATGTGCATATTTGCCGAAACACCAATAGGAAACGAAATATCGCTATTTTTAATTTCTGGCATCCCTCATAACCCCCACTCTAGCCCGTCCCTAGAAATGTTGGTATGGCTTGTTATAATGAAAGCGTTAGTGCTATTACATATGCCGAGTTTTATTTATTTCGGTTGGATCTTTTGTCCCAAATAAAATTGTTAACTTCCGCTATAGGTTTTAGCGTATATCTCGTTTATAATTCGGTATACGAAAAAAGTGTATATAACAAAAGTTACTCTAAATAACAAAATAAACAACTTTTGTTATGTTCATATTTGCCGAAAAACTAATAGGAAACGAAATATCGCTATTTTTAATTTCTGGCTTCCCTTCTAACCCCCACTCCTGTTCGTCTCAGAGAAAATTAATATAGCCTAAAGTCTAAGTTGGGTTAGTAGTAATATACATACCAAGTTTCATAAAATTCGGTTCAGCCGTTTATGCGTGAAAAGGTAACAAACAAACAAACAAATAAACAAACAAACAAACAAACAAACAAACAAACAAACAGACACCAAAGAAACAAAATGCAGTTATGGTGTCTATGACATGTGAAACGAAAAGTTATCGTGAAATTTCGCGAAAAAAATCAATGTACAGACAGAGGTTACAATTTTATATATATATAGATATATATATGTATATACACACAACCGCAAAAAAAAAAACCGGACACTGAGATTTAGTCTTATAATTTTGTTAAATACTTAATATATATGTATATTAATCTTTTTAATTAAAATAATTGGTTAATCTATAGGTTATTTAAACAATATCTGCCAAAAGTGAATAATTTTTATTGATCATTTATAAAAAAAAATACAAAAGAAAAAAAAAGAAAAAGATAAAGATAAATTAACACATTTAAAAAAAAAATTATTCTTCATTTTTATTACAGTGAATGGTAGACTTCGCCTACCCCAAGCGTTTCGGCAATGTAACGTAAGCTCCGGCCTTCCATCTAAGTTTGAAAGACCCATTATTCTGGACCGAAATAAAAATAAAACATTAATTAAAGAAAATGCTTGGTTAATAATTAAAGATGTTTAAATATGCGAAAAACTACTTACAGTTTAGAATAGATCAACTTCACGACAAATAAATCTAATCTGAGTTTTATCTAATTGTTTACTAATCCTGAAGGGATTAGTTCAATGGACTTAGACTCTAAATTCTCTGTAATAAATAGAATACCCACATAAAGAAAATTGCTGAAAATTAGCTTTTAATACGACAAAAATGAAGTGTCCGGTTTTTGTCTTTTAACGCTCTAGCGGTCGCAATGTTTGCCTGACAAACTCGATTTTTAAACGTATATGAACAAATAAAGATCAAGTTCGTTAATGGCTTAAATCGGGCCAGTGGGAGGGGGGGGGGTTTAGAGGGAAGGATTTTCGAAATATCTCTATTACTATACGTCGGATTGAAACATTGTATAAAATCAATCTTATTGCATATTAAACTTACTATAAACATTGTTATATACATTTATTCTCTATCTTGAATATTAACCAAGATATTTGCATTTTTATTAAGTGTGTGTGGATAACGGACAGTACGAGATCGGCTAACTTCGGTTCTAGTCGTGAGTTACCGCTAAAAGCTAGTTCGACCGTTGCCGTATCTGTTCGGCTCTCGTGAAATTTCTCTATGGCAAAACTTCACGTGGAAAATCTGCTCAGTTTACTGTACTTCCTATGCTCTTTCATTTTAAACTCCTTTTCATCTTGAAATCATTAAATAAAATCATTAGTCTGGTTAGAAGATGGTAGTCACCTGTAGATAACCAGTCCTGATTATTCGTAGCTGCATAAAGAGGATGTAAATATATACATTATCAGTGTTCATAGTTTTTTTACTAATTAACCCAAGAAGTACCAAGGGGGGGGGCTCCTTGACCCCACAACTTTTTGTTTTTTTTCCCTATCACCCAATTTTAATGGGATATTTTTGATATTTTATGTATTCCTCAGAAAAACATCCTAGAAAGAGGGCATAACAACAAAATTAAATAAAAAAAATTCTATGTTGAGAAAACATTTTTTTTTGACGTATGGGCTCGAGGAGCCCCCCCCCCCTTGGTAATGCCAGGGGTAGTTCTACACTTAAGTACCTAGGGGGGGGGAGGGGGCTCCTCGAGCCCACTGATATTTAATACTACTTTTAACTAGTAATTCAAGTGTTATTAATTATATTGCTCAAATAATAATTACTTTGATGTAATTTTAACATACACAAACCTTCTCAAGTTTTTTTTCCCAATAAAAAAATATATATATTCTCCCCATATAATTTTTTTTCATATAAAAATATATTACTGAGATGGTTATAATTATTGCTCCTGATAGGTACTTTTTTAGAAAAGAGAAGATTTTCTAGGTTGTTCCCAACTAGGGGAACAGTTAGTCCATGCTGCATCCTGGACACAACATGGAGAAGAAATAGTGCTGGCCGAATAAAGTACTTTTTATTTGAACTATCTGAGAGTTTAGTAGTAAATTGTGTGATGCTGAAAGGAGTGAAAATCTTGTGGGCATTCCTAGATCTTCAGTGAAGGTCATGGAGCATGTTCTAGGGCGAGAACTGACTTATCCCCAATTGGAGGAACAAGGTTCATCAAGTGGAAAGCTAAGGTGTCACACTTGTGTTAGAGAAGCCAAATCAAAAGAAGAAAAATACAACAACCTATCAAAATCTAAGCAGCGTTCCTTCAAATGTAAACGTTCAGTGTATAACAAACACTCGGAAAAAAAATTATTGTGTAAAAGCACCGATAATTGCAATTACGAATCTGATAATTAGATTGTCTTAAATTATTATTCTATTATAATGTTATAATAACTTAGATATAGATAACTTTTTATTCTAACAATGTTTAGATATGCTCCTCTAGTAGAATACAATTCCATTTAATTTAAAGTCATCCTTTTTTCCCCATCCGCACTTTTATTTTTATTTTTGTATTTAATTTTTTTTTCACAGGTGTCATAAGAAACGTACATTAAACATAATCCAATAGAAATAAAAATTTTAAAAAAATTATAGAACCAAAATAAAACGTTTTTAAGGTTGTGGGCTCAACGAGCCCCCCCCCCCCTTGGTAATCCATGCGACCTGGCAGAGGTCGGTAATACTAGGGTTAAAACACGTAGAATAATTATTTTTTGGAAGCAATCAAATAGATTCCTTTTCGCGTTTATATAATTTGAATTCGGCGCCAGTTTTACGATCAGGGATCAATTTTGCCCGCCCCTACCTGCCGCCTAGCTCAACCATTCAACTCTGTTCATACTTCGGTTGAAGAGAGCTCAGTTTAGTGTGTTCCATGCTTCCCGTCCATCTTGTTACTCTTGTTTCTCTCCTTCTCTCCAGCTTTGGGAATCCGTTTCCCTTTAATTACAAAGTGAAAGAAACCTGGGCTCACTTCTGCAGTACTTATCCAGGCCGGCGAGTGATGAGATAAATCATTCCTCCAGAAATATTTCCCTCTTTCTCCTTCCTATCTCTCACCCTTCAATGCTATTTTATTTTCAGTGTAAATGCTTCTGAGGTACGATGGATTTATTAAAATACCTATTTTTTTTTATTATACAAATGTTTACTTTGCCAATTTTTTGTTTATCTGAGCTCACCAAAGCCTTACATAATATTTTAGTAGGTTTCCCTGGAGGGAAAGCAGCTATTGAGGTCGTACTCAAGAGCCGATTTTGAAACATTTAGGAGACACAACTAGGACTTGACGAGGTCGATAGGAGGTCCGTTCAAAATTATATATATATATATATATGTCTGTAAACGCTCTAGTTGTCAAAACCTTTATTTTGACTAAATTCCATATTTAAACGTTTTAGCAGATTTCCCTTAAGGGAAATCAGCTATTGAGGTCATACTCATGACGCGATTTTCGAAAAATGTCTTCAAATGTCCATCGATCCTACCCAGGCCAGGAGATGACGAAAATGAGGTTCGTTCACAATTATATATATTCATATATATATTTGTCTGTTAACACACTAGCGATCGCAATTTTCTTTAATCGGCACCAAACTCCGTATTTAATCGTTTTATGTAATAAGTAAGATCAAGTTCGTTAACGGCTGAAATCAAACCAGTAGGAGGGAGGGTTTAGAGCGGGGAATTTCGAAAATTCAAAATATTTCCGTTACTATACGTTCCCGCCGAAAGCTAGTTCGGCCGTTTCCGTAACTGTTTGGCACTCGTATGGAGATAAATTATGGAGTAAACTCCCCTCCTATTCATGACATATTAACAATAAGCTGTTATACTATGAAACTCTGGAGCCTAAATACCAAACATTTTTCTCATTGAACTTTTTCAAGTCAATCAGGTATTGAGGTCGTACTCATGAGGCAATTTTCGAAATTTTTCTTCAAATTTCCATCGATCCTATCTAGTAGATAAAGAAAATGAGGTCCGTTCAAGATTGTATATATATATATATATATATATATATATATACATATAATTTCGTTAAAGGCTGAAATCGGACTAGGGGGAGAATTTTGAAAATCGAAATATATCCGTTACCATAAGTCGGAGCGAAAAAGTGTATGGAATGAATCATATTGGAAATAAATTTACTATAAATGTTGTTATATACATTTATTCTCTATTTTGAATATTAATCGAGATATTTGCATTTTTCAGTTTTCAGCATTTAATAAACCTCCGCTTCTACTCGTTTTACAAAAACAATACTCTGTTATATAATAAAGCACATTATTCGAAGCTTAAATACCAAATATTTTTTTCCAGAGACCTTTATTATACAAGATACATGCTAATATGTTCTTGTGCCTCCCCATTTTAAAGTCTTGGACTAGTAAAATTTGATTGATTGAGATAAAAAGTATTCTGATTCATTATAAATTACAGTACTAGATATAGTAAATAGTTTTCAACAAAATTAATACGTTAAATTCTGATATATTTCTGTAATTGTTTTTCTTTCCGGTGTGAGGCTGGCAGACCTGTTTGTTAACATTTCAAACGCTTCCCGTCGGGAGGCTATTGAAATTTACTGAAACATTTCTTATTTCCGTTTGTTTTTATTTTTTCACTTAATATTCATGGTGGTGTTGTATAAGCAGTTTGTAGGTTTATCTGTTATTAAGCTTCAAGAGGGAAATCTTCTTAGCTTACGCAGTCCCAGCGTTTTTTTTATTTATTATTTCTTTTACGTGAGAGTTAAGTAAATATGTGACTGGAGTTCTGAAAGGGACATATTTAAGGGGAAGGATTTATTTAGGATTGAGGGTTGAGTATTGAGGAGAGATGCTTGGAATGAAGGCCGGGTTTGGACTAGTGGGAGCATTGATGGCTGTTTTCGCTGGCTGCCGATGATGGCTACATTAGAGCTGGACGGGTGGGGGGTAGAGAGTGGCACGCATAACTGCCGACAGTCAGCGGACAGTATTGGATTTCATGCTATTCCATTGCAGCTACCGGTCGACCACCCCCCTACTCTCATACCCTCGCAATCCAATCCCTCCCAACAACCACCTAGTATACAAATGAATGCTATCGGGCAAAACCTGGACGCCACCTTTTGGTATATTTTCCTTAAAGGGAATCAGCTTGACGTATGGATTCATGAAAAGTCCGTCACGCAGGAAGAATATTTGGTATTTAGGCATCAAATAATGTGCTTCATAATGTAACAGCTCATTGTTAATATGACATGAGTAGACACACTGATCATCTCAACTCACTATCAGTTCTATATTTCTCCTACTTCTTCTAATAGGAAGCCTACGCAAACAGGTATCGAAATACTAGCTGGATATGAGTGACTCAGATATTCGAAGTGAGAATCCAATTAATAAAAGTGGGTTATTGAAGACTGAATACTAACGAAAATTTACAGAAAAAAGCGCATAAAACAACATTTATAGGATATTACATTTACTCAAAGAGTGGTTGTAAATTTGTCGATGCGATTCACATAAACTGAGGTATTCAATGTTTACAATTTTCTTCTGCTGTGATTTTAGACAATAACAAATATGATCTTCGGTGTTGACTGCAACGGTTAAATAGTATGGTGTTAACAAGAGTAACACAATAATTATATGTTGACATGTTATTATTATTGTGTTACTTTTGTTAACATATGATATATACTGCTCAAAAATGAATAGGGATATTGGCTGACCCCCCATAACCCACTATAATTAATCCGATTTAGCAGATTTCCTAAGATTTCAGAAATTTTTCTTCAAATGTCCATCGATCCTACCCAGAAGGTGACGAATATGAGGTCCGTTCAAAACTGTATATATATATATATATATATATATATATATATATATATATATATATGCATGGATTGGCGCTTTGTTTCAGGATCATACATAAAAAACCATGATTCGACACATGTTATTATCCTTTCCAGGAAGTTTGGGTCATTTTCAATGGGTGAAATCTGCATTAAAAGGAACAAGATTTGAGTTTGTTGAAGCTGTGAAACAGAAAGCGGCACGCGTCCTGAAGGAGCTGACAGAATAAGACTTCCAGCACTGTTTCGAACAATGGAAGGTTCGCATGGAGCGTTGTAGGGATAAAGGAGGGGTGTATATTGAAGGTGTTAATAAGTAAAAATGTATGAAATAAAAATAAAATGTTTTACAGCGTCAGTCTCGTTATTTAATAGCCGCACCTCGTATATATATATATATATATATATATATATATATATATATATATATATATATATATATATATATATATATATATATGTATATTCGTCTGTTACCGGTCTAGCCGACGCAAGTATTGTTTAATCGTATTGCAAACTACATTACACCGCTAACCACCCCCAATCACCCTGCCTTCCTCTTCTCCGTTCAGTTACATGCTTTTCTCTATCCAACATGCAGTGAAATCAAAAACTTCTTAATTTTTTTAATATGTTATGACAAATATTTGGACGATTAGTAATTCCATGTTTTTTTATCTTACACATTTGAATTAGTTTAAATACTAATATGCGCAAAGTGTAATGTGAACATAATTAAGGATTTTGTAATTTTCAATTTTTTTTTAAATTTATTGCATGAATTTATTGAAAGTTTTTATTTTAGTTTTATTTAGTTTTTTTTTATTATTGAAATTGTTACTTCCTTAAACGAATAATGGAAGTGCAGTAACCCTGAATATTTTGTGTTCTTAAACTTCAAAAGAATTATTCGTTTTGACCCTCCATGGCCCATTTTAAATAGTTTTGGCACGACGGCTGTTCGTATGTGCGAATGTTCTACAACTTAATAAGTATATACGTCGAATCGAAAGATTGTTTAGAATCAATCGAATTGCAAATCGTATTTACTATACATATTGTTCTAAATATATTTTCTGTATAATGAGTATTAACCGATATATTTGGATTTTATTGTTTTACGCTTTCAGTAAAACCCCACTCATACTAGTGTCATATTAATAATAAGCTGTTATATCATGAACCAATTCATTACAAGGTTAAATAGCAAATACTGTTTTCCACAAAACTTTATTATACGAGATACAAACAAATTCGTTCTGTTAACCCCCCCCCCCCTTCTTTTGTTCTTGGATTAATATAATCTGAGTGATTTAGATAGAAATTATTCTGATTCATTTCAAATTACTTCACTAGCTATAGTAAATAGTTTTCAATAAAATTGATATGTTATATTCAGATATATTTTATAATTGTTCATCATTCCGATATAGAACAACTCTATTCAGTGCTGCAAAGTTGGCTGCCCTGTTCGTTTACAATTCAGATGGTTTCTGTTGTAAATATTATTAACTTGTAAATTGCCTGAACGTATTCTTCTTACCGTTTGTATTTATTCCCTTAACGTTCATGGTTGTGTAGACTTATTTGTTGCAAACCTTCCCGTGGGAAATTTGCTTAGTTTTCGCAGCCCCTGCGTGACGGACTTTTCATATCCAGCTGGTATTTCGATACTTGTTTGCGTAGGCTTTGTAGCAGCTGTTTAGTGTCACAAGTGCAACCTTCCCTAACTGTTGTTTACCCGCCACAGGTAGTCAGTGCTGCCAAAAAAAAAAATAATTAATTAATTAGGATAAATCTACCGGGCTACACTGCAGTAACCAGACAATAGACTACCCTTTTCAGTGTGTATTCAACCTCTCTCGTGTGCACGTGCTCTCTGCTAATGAACAGAATTAACAGTCTTTAATTTGATTTTTTTATCGTTTTTTATTAGAAGAGGTTTTATATTTATTATTTAATTTATCATTATTTTTGCAATATAGTGCGTTATTTTAATTTTGGAGCATTTATTATTTTTTTATACCTCGTGCTGTAAAGCTTCTTCTTAAGGGACTAATATAGAACGGATGGTTAGTTGAGATGATCAGAGCGTCATATACCATCTCCTCATTGGCTTACGCACCATTTGCGCGATGGACTTTTATCCCCAAAGAAGTGCGGGAGGATTTATGCCTAAGAATTATCGCAAGGCTGGTAAGGTGAACTTTCTGTAAGTTATGGCTTCCTCACTTTTGTATACACTCCCAGCAATGCCGGGAAGTTGAGCGTTTTAGCATTCCAAGAGCTTGATTAAACCCCTCTGCCTCTCGGTAGACAAGCCCAGGTGACCCTCCCTTCCTCTTTTCCGTTCAGTTGCTACATGCTTTTCTCTATCCAACATGCCGTGAAATCAAAACGTTCTTCATTTTTTTTTAATATTTGATGACAAATATTTGGACGATTAGTAATTCCATGTTTTTTTTCTTACTGGTTTTAGCAGATTTCCTTAAGGGAAATCAGCTATTGAGGTCGTACTCATGACGCGATTTTCGAAAATTTTCTTCAAATGTCCATGGATCCTACCCAGGAGATGATGAAAATGAGGTCTATCAAAATTATACATACCTTTGTCTGTTAACGCTCTAGCTTTCGTAATTTTTGTTTGATCGTTATCAAACTCGATATATACTTGTTTTATGCAAGAAGAAAGATTAAGTTCGTGAATGGCTGAAATCGGATCAGTGGGAAGGGGGGGGGTAGGGGGGGATTTTAGAAAATTCTAAATATCTCCGTTACTATACGTCGGATGTAAAACATGTATAAATCCAATCTTATAGCAACTTAAATTTACTATAAATATTGTTCTATACATTTATTCTCTATCTTGAATATTAACCGAGATATTTGCAGTTTTATTAAATATAGGTGGATAACGGACGAGATGAGATCGGTTGATTTCGGTTCTATTCGTGAGTAATGCGGCTTTTATCTCATTAAACACAATCTAACTCGAACCTAAAAAGGAAATGGAAAGAATTATTGTCTCACAAAGGATTAAACTTCTATATTTAATTACAATATAATATGTTTCTTATTTAATGCGGTTAATGCAAATGAACGTTGTTAAAAGCACATTTTACCCTGAAATCATTAGCGTTAATTTTATTGCAGGGAAAGATACAATTAGCTGATCTGAAATAATACTTTGGACTACGAAACGATTTTGAGCTGTCAAGTCATGGAAATTGGTAGGACAGTCAAGGATTAAGTCGATGGAGTTTTTTAGCTCAGCTATTAAATCAGCTATTGAGGTCGTCTCATGACACGATTTTTGAAAAATTTCTTCAAATGTCCTTCGATCCTACCCAGGAGATGACGAAAATGAGGTGCGTTTAAAATTTTATATATATATATATATATATATATATATATATATATATATATATATATATATATTTGGCTCTAGCGATCGCAATTTTTGTTTGATCGTTACCAAACTCGATATATAAACGTTTTATACAAAAATACAGATAAAGTTCGTTAATTGCTGGAATCGGACTAGTGGGAGGGGAGGTTTAGAGTGGGGATTTATGAAAATTCGGAATATCTCCGTTACCAAACATCAGATCAACAAATTGTATAGAACCACTCTTATTGAAAATTTACTATAAATATTGTTCTATACATTTATTCCCTATCTTGAATATTAACCGAGATATTTGCAGTTTTATTAAATATGGGCGGATAACGGACGAGTGAGTTTCCCGCCAAAACGTAGTTCGGCCGTTTCCGTAACTGTTCGGCTCTCGTGAAATTGGTTTAGAAACTCATTACTACTACTGTTACTAGAATGTAGATTTCTCTGTTGTAAAACTTTACTTGGGAAATCTGCTTAGTTTACGCATCCCCTGCGTGCTGGACTTTTAATTAGTTTAAATACTTATATACACAATGGGTAATGTGAGCATAAGGATTTTATAGTTTTCAATTTTTTTTAAAAATGTATTGCATGAAATTTAGGTCCGTCACTAAGAAGTTTTTACTAATGGAAGTGCTGTAACCCTTAAAAGTTTTTGTTCTTAAACTTCAAAAGAATAATACGTTTTGACCCTCCTAGGCACATGTTAACTACTTTTGGCCCGACGGCTGTACATATGTGCGCATGTTCTACAACTTACAAAGTCTGAAATGCTGCGGCGGAAAAAAAATCGACATACTGCTAACTCTTAACACCACCTTGAATTTTAAATGAATTAATACAAACTGTCAATTTCAATAAAATCCTAACGGAAATCGTCTGAATTTTAAAGAAATAGATCAGCCAACCTCTCAGACCTGAACAGATAGATAGAAATATTCTTCACTGGTAAAAAAAAAACAATTACTAAAATATATGTGAATATAACATATTAATTTTATTGTAAGCTATTCAGTATATCTAGTACTGCATTAATAATGAATCAGAATCATTTTTATTAGAGAATGGACGACGTGTAACAAATCTTGCACCTTACATCAATACATACCAAATATAACTCACAACAACAACACAATTAAGAGTCACCATCACAAATGAACACAATTTCTAACGGAACATGGACAGACAGGACATTATTTAACAAGATTTAAAATTCAAGACAATGACAAATGCACTTGCGGCTCACAGACAACACAAAAGTTTTTACGTATACTTTATGACTGTTCAACATTTAATCAAAATAGATTATTAATAGAAATAGATAGATAGAAATTTAATAATGAATATAATTTTAAAAGGAGGTAATTGGCCTGAACCACCTCATATTATATTTAATAAATATAATAAAGAACTTATGGAGTGGTACTTATCAAAAGTATAGATATGGATGTAGCAAAAATACATTAGAATGTAAAGATGATTTTTAGGAATGGGAATTATAATTCAGTGTAATTACTTTGCATAGACTCACAAATTAAACATTGGTTGAGCTTAACTTTAATTGATTTGTTTTTATTTTATTTTATTTTTTCATTTCATTTATTAATTTTATTTGAAATTATATTACTTATTTTAATATTTGATTTTATTATTTTTTTTTATGTTATATGTGATTAAATGGTTCATTAACGTATATATATTGTAAAATAAAAATGTATTTAAACATAATCATACATGTAATATGCCATGGGCAATGGTACATGTATTCAAATAAATAACTCCTTATGGGGTTACAATGAGGAGAAAAAAACAAAAGGAGCAGCCTTTATAATTTTTTCAAAAATCTTTCTGTTGAACAGCGCCAAATATATCTCTATCTCTGAAAACTTACGGACGAACACAGATTGCCCTAAATTGCTTAGGGTCATTCCATCTCAAATCATCCAGGCCATGTCATTTTCATTTCTAATAAGATGCTAACATAAAACTGCACCAACAACTAGACTCTGGTAGAGTATAAATTGTCCCCGAAAAGGACTTAACTGACATTCAAGAACAATGCCTCTTGACTTGAAAAAAAAGGCATCACTAAATGGTAATATATTTAAAGATTTATAATACATTTAAGATAATCCAGTTCTTCCAGTTTTTCAAATGATAATTTGTCATTTAATAGAGATTTAATTTTTTTAATCTTATATGTGCATCCTTCCCTATTTATCAATTCTGTAAATAAATATTACATTTTAATTAAACCAAGAAAACTTTTTTTTAAATTCGTAAGTCTTTTTAAAAGGTCATACACCTAAACTAACCATTACTTAATTTTTTTTGTTATTATTTTTCATATTTGTTCATAGAATAAAATTTGTTGAGAAAATTCCAAATTATTTTGGTTTATCTCCAAAAAAATGCATAAGCACTCAAAAAGCCATTGTTTTTCTTTTATAGTCTTTTAGTTTGCACATTAACGCATAATTTAAAAAAAAGTTTGCTTGCTTAAGTATTCTGCCTCATGTGCAAAAGCATATTTGAAAAATTGGGGTTTCTTAAACAAAAAATTTAATAAGGATGCAGTTAGTGAAATTTTGGAGGAGCTTATATTTTAATATGATCATCAATTTATTTTTTTCCTGTATCTCCATGCTTTTGTGAACACTTTAGTGAAAATTTTATCTTGGTATATTGAAAATCACTAAAGTTATGATTTTTTTTCTAATACAATGTGTACAAATAAGCAACCTTAAAAATGTCAGTTACACAAACTTTCTCAATATTTCAGCATTTTTTTTCACAAAAACTACTGGAGATATCGAAGTAAAATTTTATATTCTTCATAAGGAAGGTAAAAAGTGTTGTTAAAAAAATTTTCATTGAAATCTGAAACCATGGGTGACATTTTTATATTTTGCTGGATGATTTGAGATGGATTGACCCTTTAATGTATAAATTATAGCATATTTCAAATGCCAGCTAGGGGAGAAAGGCCAAAAAAATGATAAAAAAAAACGAAAAAAGAGAGGCAAGATTAGAGCAATAGAAGTGTTAAGTGAATAAATATAAAAGGACTAATCGAATGAAGGGGGAGGGGGGGGCGATAGATGTGTCGAGTCGGAAGCACAGTTTGTCCTGCATTCATTTACTTTGAAGTCGGATCAAAGGCTTGCACGAGACGGCCAACGGAGATTAAAGACTTGATTCGCTGCTTCTCACATATATATATATATCCAACCGACCGATTCCGAATGTAATGCCCACCCAACAGCTTTTCCGCTATGTCTCACACATTTCCCAAGTATACAATTATTATTAGTAGTATGTACAAAACAACCTAAGCGGAATATTGTCTTAATTATTTTTAATAAAACCGTGACATTTTCTCTGACCTCCCAACAAATCATAACGTTAAAAGCAAAGAAAGTTGGAGCACATTGATGGCAGGAATACCACTGCATCCACAGTACAGTGCACACAGCAGAGTTGTTCTAATCTCAGAATCAAAACATTCAAATGCCACCACAATTACAACAGTTTCTTAATTAAATACTGTTATTTAATGTTAATACTTGTGTTGATTGTGTAGGGTATTTCTTTGCTTTTTCATTGAAGATAGAACAACTTGAACTGGTCTTATAAAAATGATATCTTCTTTATTCAAATTCTCCGGCGAAGTTCCTGTCCTCCTGTTCATTTCAACAATATTCCTATACCACCAGCCGATTGTGTACGCTACCAAGGACTAAACTTGGACTCCAGACTTACTTGGAAATCCCACACACTAATTAAAAGATAGGAACTTAACAGACAAATCGGGCATCTTTACGGACTGCTAAACAGAAGATCTCACTTGTCTACCGAAAACGAACTAACAATATACAAGTTACTACTTAAACCGATATGGACATACGCAATAGAAGTGTGGGGTACAGCAAAGCCTTCGAACATCAGCCGCATCCAGACCTTCCAATCTAAAGTCCTGCGCAGCATAGTAGATGCTCCATATTATGTTACAAACCACACCCTCCATGAAGATCTTAATATCCCATTCGTAAAGGACCTAATTCCCTTAAGATTCAGAAAATTCCACAGCAGGCTATCCAATCATCCTAATGCAGAAGACCTAGCCCTTTCCAGTTCCACTCATCCATATTCCCCTCCACGGCGCCTCAAGAGACAATGGCCCAGAGATCTCCTATAGAAGTGTAAAGTGAAGTGATAGCAGTGGCTATTTTCTTATCAAGTGCCATTTCTTCTACTCCTCTCATTGTGGTGAAGGAGTGTAGCTTCTGTCATGAGTGGTGGAGGACTATTGTATTGTACATATCACACATTACCAAATGCATTTAAATGCAGGCTGTAATACTCTAAATAAAATAATATAAAAAGTGAAAAAAAAAGTTTATTCAAATTTCCCTAACTTATCCATCATTTTCATAAAACTTGTTTTCTAGTATGTCATTAATGTAAATAAAATCTATGAGACTTGCTTTTTAAAATAATTAATATTTATTTCATTTTATTGTATTATTAAACAATTATCGCCGTTAACCACACCCCAACATTTAACAACTATCAACTCTATTGTTTACAGTCTCGGAAAAAATCACTCACACATACACAGATATATATATATATATATATCTATATATAGATATCTATATATAGATATATGATTTGCACTCCTAATAAATCATTAGTATTTATAGTTATGAGATATTTAGGATTATATTATAAATTATACAGTATTTATGTATTACTATTCGTAAGTCAAATGAATTAACTTTTACACCTTGATTTTCGTTCCTTAAATAATGTCATTCTTCTGGCATTTATGGCGTTTTCAAGAAACAAATATTCATAACATTTTTTTTTTATTTTACGTCCACTTTGTGCAACTAGGCTAATCGGGACGGGTTGTCTACAGGTTAGCATCCTTTTCTAGCCAGGGTGGGCATAAGGAGTTTATTTAATTAGGGCGTCATTAAATAAATTTCTACTGTCCATGGCGGGATTCGAACCCTCCACTCTAGGTCTGTCATGGGAGATTAGGACCAACGCCCTAACTCGCACGGCCAACCCGAGCCCCATTCATAACATTTTCGAGTGCCAAAACACTTGTTTTATTTAGGGTGAAATGTTGATGTCTTATCCACGTGAGCGTAAAAATAAACCCCTAATATTTAGAATAAAACCTTTTTTCTTTTTTTTTTTACAGCAAGTATTATAAGGACGTAAATGGCTAACGGAAGCAAAGCAGTAAAGCTCCTTCCTTAAGGATTTAAAACCGCTTCGGGGTTAAGGAAGATGCTTGTTCTTCTTTCTCCCATATTTTCTTGTTATTATTGTTACTAAGGTTATTTCCCCACCTCAGTTTTCTTCCAAGGATAATCTGATTAGAGATCTTAAGCTGAAGAAAACCCGTTCTTTATTTTCTAGAGTAAAATTGTAAGTAGCCTTAAAGAGGATATTTTATCTGATCCTACTCCACATTAAATCCTGCACTTTAGCCATTTTAGTCATTGGTCTAAAGCATGCAAATAACTAAATAAAATAACCTTTCTACATACACATTCTTCAAATCTAACGGTCTCCAATAAAAAACATTTTTCTTCGATGCAAACTTTATTGAACCTGCCCTACATGTTTCGTGGCTTATTTGCCACCTTTTCAGGGGCTATCCCTTTTAAAAAAATACAAAAAATTAATAATAACATTAATATAACACATCCCTTAATAATTAATTTGCTACACATTGTATTAGTAGGTGCCTACATCTATGATATATTTATTAAATCTTATTATAAAATGCTACTTACATTTCTGAAGAGCTCGTTTACCTTTAATATGCGTTGCGACTGTCCTCACTAAGGAGGTAGATGATACTGATAGTTTCCCGAGGTAGGTTGGGTAAGCTGACTAAAAATCTATTATTTACAAGTTAATCTTGAACTCGATTATTTCGCGTCATAATTTAAAATCGATTAATTTATGATAAAATGTATAGAATATATGATTAAGGTATTTGATTTCTTTTATCTTTTTTACTGCCCTTTTTCTATTTTTTTTATTGTGTGAATGTTCGCTTTTATTTTCCGTTTAGTATTATTAATTTTTTTTATCAATTATTTAATAAATATATCATAGATGTAGGCTCCTAATAATACAATACATAGCAAATGA
The DNA here is from genome assembly GCA_019009955.1 of Riptortus pedestris. Classification (NCBI taxonomy): domain Eukaryota; kingdom Metazoa; phylum Arthropoda; class Insecta; order Hemiptera; family Alydidae; genus Riptortus; species Riptortus pedestris. The sequence goes on from CM032233.1 coordinate 24,091,839, forward strand.
ATTATTAAGGGTTGTGTTAAATTAATGTTATTAATAATTTTTTAAAAAGGGATAGCCCCTGAAGAGGTGGCAAATAATCCACGAAACATGTAGGGCAGTTTCAATAAAGTTTGCACAGAAAAAAATGTTTTTTTATTGGACACCCTTGCCATCTTATTTGTGGATTATATAATTACTACAGAATGTATTGTATGTATACAATACAATTTTTTCGTTTCCGTACTTCTAGTACAAATTCAACTTAAGTTAAGGTCTTTTGAGTTCATTACGATTTTCTGAGATCTGCTAATTTAATTCAGATTTATTCCTGGCCAACTAGTATGCTTCGCCAACTCTCTTTTTTTCTAAAGCAGCTCTCTGCCTTGGTGCTACATGTAGTTCCCATCTCCAGTCCCATGGAGTCGATGGTCTTCCTCTCTCCCTCTTGTAATTCCAAGGGTACCAGTTGATAAGATTTTTAGACCATTTATCTTTATCCTCCCTCACCAGGTGACCTGTCCAGGTTCATTGTCTCTATTTGATGATACACGCTATGTCAGGGAATTCAGTTTTATGTCTTATCTACTATAAATTATAAATTATATAGAAGACAAATATATTTCTCATAATATTCGCTCCCTCATATATTGATATCATGGATATTCAATATTTATATTATGAAGATGATATTTTATTAAGTGGAGAGCAAAGAAACAGATTTATTTATTTTGTTGATATCATTGAATTAAGATTATCTCTTGTTTATAAACAATAGAAATGAATGTTGAATCAATTTCAGTTTATTTTTTAAGGTATGTCATTAGGTTTATTCTGAAAATTTTGTTATGTTTGTTTTACCGTCAAAGGAATCTGATAAATCACGCGTTATGTTCTTTTATGAATTTAAAATTAAACATAATTCCTTCGAAGCCTACCGAATCATAAACATGGCTTTTGTTGAATATTCACTTAATAAATGAACTGCATATATCAGTGGTTGGCCTACTATAAAAGTTTCGTAAATGAATCTAGTTGAAGGCCATAAACAATGATTTAAAACAGTGAATTAACGGCATTTAGTAACATAGTATTTGCCTTTGTCATAGAAATTCATTAGTGAGTGCCTCAGGATCTGACCAACTGTCAAAGAATTAAAATTAGAGGAAGGAGGGTGAATAATCTTAGAATTTTGAGAGAAAATGTATGTAAAATCTGATTTTTATGAAAATTCAAGAACAAATATTTGACATATAACTTTCTCAAAAGTATGTCTTCATTTCTGGAATTTATTTATTCCAGGCAAATCTTTACTACGAAAAGGGATAGTACACATTATTGGGCTCAGGGAGAAAAGATAATTAAAACAATTTGGATTTCAATAACTAATGTTTCATATATTCTAACCAGATACTTCGATTTATTTACAAAGAAATAAACAGATATAGACAAAAAATGTAAGTATAGTTGCATAATTAGTAGGAAAAAAAATTTAAAAGTGGACATGTCATAACAAATCCTGATTATATATAGGAAGAATGGTCAACTGGAAAATGTTTAAAGGACATATACGAATTAGGAACAGGTGGATGGTCCTTCTACTTGATGAAGCCAGTTAAAGACACCTTGATGTAGTGGAAACATGTATCCTGACCTCCAAGATCAACGTAATATACTATTTACAGGTGATACTACAACATTGAGTAACGTGAATGCACGGTTTGAACATGATCGAAACCACAACTAGAGATATGAAGAATTCAACGGTTCAAAGTAGCTACCCACTTATATCACAGCTTCTCGTATTTGCTAATTTTTTTTTAAATATAATGAATTAAATTTATATCACATACTAACTTTGTAGTTTAAGACTATAATTATAATATCTAATTAATTTATCCGTCAAACTTTCTTCCATAAGTTGCCAAGCTAACACACACACCTCAGGTCTCGCCATGCGCCATGCAAAAATTCCTAAAGCAATAGCTATGTGTAAATATATATATATATATATATATATATATATATATATATATATATATATATATACTAGCTAAGGTACCCGGCTTCGCTCGGGAAATCATTTAAGGCTGAATGATGATGGCATTTTTTACTTGGCAAGGCTACAATGTGTACAACTACACTTCCAGTCTAGGCTAGTGGTTTTCCAACAGGGTCAGGTTGTTGACTCCCGCAATAATTCTTAACGTCTTTTATACTTCGGTATACGGCGAAAGTGTATATAACAAAAGTTACTCTAACTAACAACATAAACAACTTTTGTTGTGTTCATATTTGTCGAAAACCCAATAGGAAACGAAATATCGCTATTTTTAATTTCTGGTCTCCCTTATAACCCCCATTCCTCTCCGTCTCAGAGAATATTAATATAGCCTAAAGTCTAAGTTGGGTTAGTAGTAATATGCATGTCAAGTTTAATAAAATTCGGTTCAGCCGTTTATGCGTGAAAAGGTATCAAACAAACAAATCAACGAACAAACAGACACCACAGAAACAAAATGCAGTTATGGTGTCTTATGACATGTGAAACGAAAAGTTATCTTGAAATTTCGAGAAATAAATCAATGAATAGACCACAGGTTACAATTATATATATATATATATATATATATATATATATATATATATATAAACTTCTTTTAGCCGGATGTGTCAAGTATTGTAATCAATACTGATTTATTAAACGCCGTCATTACCATTCCCGACGTATATTGCAAATAAGAAGTAAAGCATCGTTAAATCATTTACAATGAGCCATTAAACAAATTAATTCTTAGTTTTCGGCCTTTAGTTAACCCCCACTCCTACTCACGTCATATCAAAAATCAGCTGTTGTATTATGAAGCACTTTATTTGAAGCCTAAGTACCAAATATTGTTCTCATTAAACTTTTACGTTTTGAGATAAGTGCAATTACGTGACTCACATGGTAAATCTGCTTAGTTGACGCAGCGCCATTATAATAGCCCCAAAGTGGTATGTCGCCTTAGGACTCTGGAGAAGGAAGTCATGAGAAATATTATATCTAAGACGAGAACGTCGATTTCACACGATATAAATGATAAGTGGTTGGAATGGGGCGGACATATGGTAAGAAGTAACCCAATGGCGTCTCTATATAAAGGTAATAAAAGTGACAGTGGTGACCACGAGTGACAGAGTGAAGAGGGACGTTACGGAATTCCACGTATTGGACTAGAAAACCAACGACTAGGATATTGAGCAGTAAAGGAGGCAGGTAATGGCCGCTAGTGATCTCCAAGGTAATGCCAATCGAAAACAAACTGTGAATAACATTCACTCACTGATAAGTATATCAATGGATTAACAATCTCAGTATGTAATGGAATAATAGTAAAAATAATATTTCGAATTAAAGTGTACTTATACAATTTATTCATAAAATAAAAAATAAAATTAGCATTATAAAATGTCTTCCTGCATTAAATTGATATTTTTTATGCCCAGTTTCACTACATCAGTAGCATCTTGAGGTATTTTGTAAAACGTCCGTCACCCAGGGGCTGCGCAATCTAAGCAGATTTCCCACGCGAAGGTAACTGGAAACACTGCCGCGAATGCTAAGTGAATAAATACAAACAGTAATGAGAAATCCTTCAGCCAATTTACATGTTAATAATCTCTACAACGGAATTTGGCTGAATTGTAAACAAACAGGCCAGCCAACGTTGCAGCGCTGAATAGATATATAGATTGGAAATAAAAACAATTAATGAAATATATCTGAACATAACATATTCAATTTATTGAAAGAATTTAATAAAAAAGCTAGAGCTGTAATTTCTAATGAATCAGAATCATTTTATCTCAATCACTCCGATTTTAGTAATCCAAGAATAAAAGACGGGGGGGGGTCAACTGAACGTACCTCGTATAATAAAGGTTTGTAGAAACCAGAATTTGATAAGGATCAATAAGAAGGCCAAGTCCTTTACTGTTTTTTAATATTATGCAGGGTGCACTTTCGGAGTCAACGCTCCATCCTCAGTGCCTGCTGATTAAAGCTTCTGTCCTGGACCACGACCGCCTGTCGCCCGGCGGTCGTGGTCCAGGCAACGCAGCTGCCTTCTTATTGATCCTTATCAATTGGTTCCTCTACCATCCAGCATATTCCAGAGAAATCCAGAGAAACCAGAATTTGGTATTTAACTTTGTAATGTAGAGTTTCATGATATAACAGCTTATTATTAATATGAAAATAGTACGAGCGGGGGTTCACTGAAAGCGTAAAACTATAAAATCCAAATATCTCGGTTAATACTCATTATACGGAAAATATGTATAAAACAATACTTATTGGAAATTTAATTTGAGTATAATAACAGATATATTTCGATTTGAAATTCCTCCCCTCTAAACTCCCATTCCCGCAGGTCCGATTTCAGCTGTTAACAAACTTGATCTGTCTTTTTACATAAAACGACTGAATAACGATTAAACAATAATAATCGCGATTAAACAATACGCTAGAGCGGTAACAGACATATATATATATATATATATATTTATATATATATATATATTTATATATATATATATTTGAACGGACCTCATTTTCGTCATCTCCTAGTTAGGTTCGATGGACATTTTAAGAAAAATTTCGAACATCGTGTCATGAGTACGACCTCAATAGCTGATTTCCCTTAATGCATATCTGCTAAATATGTAAAGATACCAGAACTGCAAGAATATCACTGGAGAACAGTTAATAAGCTAGCTAACAAAGCCCCGTCAGTCTGCTGTAGAGACCTGAAGAAGCCAAAGATCTGATTGAAGCTAGTTGTCAAAATTAAAACTTAACGCAAGAAGACTGCATCATACCTTTCCCTAATTGCTTGATCCTGAACATCGATCCCTCAAAATTGCATTATAAAGTATATTTCCAGTTAAATTACAGTATAAACATCCCTTTTAGTGACGAAAATATAATTGATGAACCTATATATTATGTTTTATATATATATATAAGAATTTACCAGAACACTAACACAACCCGTTGACAGATCTGAGTGGTAAGTAAACAGATCTCGATTTAAAACGTAAACAACCCACCACACGAAAACAATTTACCTGAACATCAACATCCCTCGTTTGACAGATCTTAGTGGTAAGTAAATAGATCTGGACTAAACGTAAACTACTAATACGGTGAACAGAGCATAAAACCCACTGACTGACGGACAACCAACTCAGCCAGTGATGGCAGTCTCCACCGAGATGTATGACAATAGTATCATTGATATTGGCGGTTCTAACCCTTTATTTGAATTACTATATATTACAGTATATACTATATATATTATACTTGTTTATTCCGTACATAGATCGTATAAACACCTTGAGAAGAAGAAAATAATTCAAGGATCAATTAAGAGAGGTTTTAAGGGCTAGTTCAGTGGTGGAGTCACTTGCTGTCTTTCCCAGTGAGCGCATACAAGTAGTTCTGAAGATGGAGACAATAGTCTTCGAAAGCGCTTAGCGCCAAAATAAAAGTTTGTGAAGAATTGGACGTCTTTTTCTCTCTCCAAGTAAAAATATTCTTCACTTCTAACAACACTGCTGTGGAATTTGTCACTTTCTACTGAGAGTATCTGGAGCGCATACCTAAATCTGGCAGATTAAGTAGAGATCAATATATAAAATA